>CAKNYM010045743.1:0-10012 GCA_932195095.1 Andricus curvator | reverse complement strand
TTCAAAATATTTTTATATTTTTCGTTTGTTTTCATTCGAATACACTTATATTGATTCTAATTAAAAGTTTAAACATTAAGTATATAATTTAAAAGAAAATATTTTACGTTAATTACTACAATGTTTTTGTACGATTATCGCTTGTCTTTTAATTCACATGCACATACATTGAGGTTAAATAGAAATTGAAACATTAAATATATAATTTACATTACAATATCTTACGTTGATTACTAAAATCTTATTTTTTTTTTTTTTACATTTTTCACTTTTTTTTCATTCGCATGCACATAAATTGAGTCTAACAGAAATTTACACGAGTTAAAGAAATTAATTTTGGTTTACTCTATATATTTGCTGTTTCGTTTGGGTCGACAGCAATATTTTGCTATGTGTCCCCTTTCGAAGCATCTTTCGCATGAGTGAGTCCACTTACATAATTTTATTTTATTTTTATTCTCAATATTTGTACCTCCTTTACTAAAATCGTAAATTTCTGTTAGCTCTTTCAGAATCATTCGGGCTGCGTTATGCTTCGCTCCCATTTTGTCAATTTTCGGTTTTCCTAATTTTATATAATAAACATTGTCTTTGTATATTTTGCATTCTGCTTCAAATACTTGTTGTGGTGTACCTTTGAATAAGGTATTTATTTTATAAAAGGGGACAGAAAAATTGAATTCTTGAGATATTTCATCAAGACCCGAGTAAAAATTCTTCGACTTGGTTTTGACTTCAATTGCCCCCAATCAAGACATGCTGAAGTCGAAAAGTTCGACTCCAGCATGTCTCCTTATTGAGACGGAGCCAGACTTCAATTTATGTCTTGGAGACAAGTTTCTACGACTTGAAGATATATATTTATATCTTGAGTCGAAGTTTTATGACCTCAAGTCGAGCGGTTTATAACTTCGAGTATATACCTGCCCTGAAAAAAGGGTCATTCTGACTGTCATAAAAGCTAATCTTTGTTAATAATTAAACAATTTTGTATATTTTTACACAATATATATATTGAATCAATTAATTTATAGATTTTCATTTCTATTATACTTGTTTGACGACGATACCGAAAATGTTGTTGGTTTTTACGTAGTTCTAACGGCTTAGGAGATCCTTATAGAAAATTACAATTTAAATTTTTTTGAGGAAAATTTTTCAGGGTTATACTTGTTCAGACCCACAGATTCTGAATTTTTTAATTAAAAATAACTAATTTAATATTTACAAAATTTTCATTCATTAATTTTAATCCTTCGCATCTGTTAACAGTCTCATTCGAGGTCTCATTTTTAAGTCGAAAAGGTTCGTCTTGAGCCAAGTTACGCCAACTTGAAATCACCATGCTGAAACCATAAAAGTGAGACATTGTCTTATGTCTCGTCTCAGTTTTGAGACGCAGCCAGACATCGATGTCTTGGAGACGAACTCAAGTCGAAGCATTTTTACTCGGGGAGTTTGTTTCGGGCTAACCGAAGCGCTAGGATTGTTTCTTCCGTTCGCTGGTTCCATTTTGCTGAAACATTCCAAGTAATATAGTGATAAAATATATGTAGCAAAATATGCTTCTTATGTATTAATGATAAAGAATAATTTATTTTAAAATGAGGTTTCAAAATTATAAAAATATTGATTATTTATTAATGTAATTCTAAGTATACTTTATTTTCTTTCTCTTTTTATTTACTGATATCTAAGTTATCATATGGTACTAATTAGTATTTTTAAAGTATTTTTTTTTATTAAATGAGGTTGTTAACTAAATTACTAACATATTTTGATTATAAGTTATTCACTATATTATCAATTTTTTTATAATAAAATTTGATACATACTCTTGTTTTATAGGTTATATTCTATGAACGTGAATTTGAATATAAATCTCATGCACTGAGATAATTTGGAATAAAGGAAGATAGAAGAGTATATATCCGATAGTTTCTTAATATTAGAAAAAAAATACAAGTAGCAAATTCCATTTTCATTTAATCTATATCAAAAAAATCGTTATCTTCTTCATCACTGGTATTTTCATCACTGTTTTCTTGTTCATAATAAACAAAATGGCTGTCTACTTGGACTTCTTGCCACCTTTGTTCTTCCTCATCATCTTCTCTTTCTTATAAATCTGGTTTACAATCTGAATATTGCTCTACGCATATATAAGGGGCATATGTTGCAAGATCTTTCTACATAATTAATTTCTCCTATTATGTTAGTCTACATTCGTATTCGTTTTTAAAATAATCCGGTAAGAGCGAGTAACAATGGTTACACAGTTTTTCTATGCCGTCCCTTTTTTTACGTAAATTGATATAACGTTGAGTAATAAAGCGAAACAGCATAATTTCGGAAGTGTTTTTATGCTTCACGGTGGTTGGTGCGTTGGAATGATTTCTGTACAGAAATAAGAAAAGATTCCAACTTCGCAGAATTCTAGTCATAATAAATGCAAATTTATACTTAGGTAAGAATCTATATTTAATTACCTACTTTTAATTAATATTAATTTCTAGTACATGTGTTAGTAAAAAAATTTTAAAAGTAAATATATAGAGTCAATAAAGTGATTAACTAAAATTAAGTTTTCAATAATTGAATATATATTCAAATTATTTATTTTAATGATAATTGTAGACAACTGCACACATTAATTATTTTTGTCTTCTTTGATTATAGTTTGTATAGTAGTAATTTTTGAAGTTTGAATGTAACTATATTCAACTGGATTTATAAAAGGATAATTTTTCACATAATTATGTGTAAAATAAAGTTCTAGAAAGATAATTTTCTAATTGAGTAATTACAATTTCCAAAATTGGTTGTAACTTATTCTTGAAGTTAATTTTATTTGATAAGCACAATAGGATTTGGTGATGTTGGAAAATTAGGTTAATTTTTGGTTAGGAAAAAGGATTAAAATTATATCAGTGGAGAATTTAAAAAGGAAAATAGAAGCATGGAGGGATTTCTTGTGATAAAGTAAAGGCGTGAAGATCCAAAAGATGGGAGTGTAGATTCTAGGGCTTTGTTTTTTTTACAAGAGATCTTTGTGTTACTTTCCTATAATCATGAGTCTAATTTATTGATCTTATTTTCTAGAAAATTAACTTTGCCATTATGAAAAAGGTGGAGCTCAATTTCTACTTTTCTCTTGCTAGTTTTCTGTAAGGTACTTAGTTTTTGTCAGTAGTTGTTCGAGTTTTCTTCTATTTGTTTTACAATATTTGTATTTTTTGCAATTTATATAATGATAAAACTTTTGATTGAAATTTTCACTATAAAACGTTCTGCTCATTCTTATTTTTTAAATCTTTTAAATGATTTTGTACCCATAATTAAATTAACAGCTGTACACAATATAATATATTTGAATTTGCTTGTGAAAAGATCAAATAAAGGACAGCAAACGCATATGTTTCAAAACTTAGGTTGTTAGCTGTGCCTGTGGTGTTGTTTATGTAATTTACTTTCATTTTTACTTTGTATGTTACTCGAGATATTGTTTGTTAAGACTCAAATTTTACATGTTGATAATGCTGATCGTAGCGATCTCTATTCGCGTTTAGTTTACTGATATTTTCTATAAATCATTGAATTTGAAATCGTAATGCTAAACTCAACTTAAAGAGTGATATTAGTCGAATATTTGTGAAAACTATTGATTCCTAAAAACAAAAACAAGAAATGTAATGCTCCTCGAAAGTAGGATGGTTCCTAAACAGAAATACATATTTGGATTAGTATTAGTTAGCATGCACGATAGGGTAGTAGGAATTTTTTGAATATTAGTACTAACGCTAGTAAATGTTGTACTTAGAGTACAGAAATAAAGTTTGTTCACAATATTTGCTCACTTTGTATATTTGTTTTGCTTCTTTAATATGAAAATATTCGTAAATAGGGAAACGGTTTGTCATCAGTTGACAGATTATTGTTAAATGACAATATTAGTGTAGTATTTTTCTTTTAGAATGGATATAATACTTTAATAAATTTATATAATAGAAATTAATGTTCTTATTTAAAGGTGATTTATTAGGTGATTATTATTATAACTAAACTTACTAATTACTTATTCTTAATCATTTAAATGTAAAATTTGAGGTCTTTTAATTGCAAATTTTACAGACATTTGAAAATCTGAGGAAAAATTTATTGAACATTTTAACCTCAATTTTGGAATATCAAAGTATTTATTATTTGTACTAGTCTTTTTGTTTATTTTGTTTTGTTCAATTTAATTATGATATATGATTATAATGTAACATATAGTGAGCTGTAATTTATTTATATTTTTTTTATAATTAAGGTTGGTAAAAGAGTGTATTTGTTTACGTCTATGTCCGTTATATTGGATAGTTCATCAATTCTTTGTTGGTTTTGAATTTCCATAGTAATTTCGTTTCAAGTCTGTAATTGGAGAGAGTACGAATTTTGATTAAAATTTGTCTAAAATATTACAGTATTTTTACTGCTTAGAAAATTAATTTTTTTTTGTTTTTTGATTTAATTTTTTCTTGAATATCAATATGTGATATTTTAAGTCTATTTATGTGTACGACTTTTGATGCTTTATCAATTTTAATTTTTACGTTTCCATTTCCTAGTATTTCTAAAACTTCATGAGGGCCTGAATATGATTGTCGAATTTTTTAATTTTTCCTCCTTCTAGTAAAAATACTCTATCTCCTACATTGAAATCTTGAGGGTTAATTTTTTTGTCGTAATATTGTTTAGATTTTTCTTTTGCTGCTATCAAATTTTGTCTTGCTACATTTCGCATTTCATGTAATCTTGTTATTAATTTTGTCGTATAATCGTCGTATGTTTCGAGTTTTTCATGTGTTGGTGGTGGTTCGCTTGATGGTTGTCGTGCTATTTTTCAAACAACTAACTCATATGGGGTACATTTTGTGCCTTCGTGTACACTTGTATGATAAGAGACTGTTGCTAATTCTAGCCATTCATCCCATTCTGAATTTTTATCAACAAATTGTTTAAGATATTCTGCTAATGAATGATGAGATCTTTCCAGTGATCCGTTTGATTGAGGGTAAAATGCAGTTGTTTTAAATTGTCGGATTCTAAATCGCTTTGCTAATTTTCTTAATAAATTACTTAGAAAATTTTGTCCTTGATCTGTTAATACTCCTTTCGGTGAACCATAAATGCATGTAAATCTTTTAATAAATGCGTCGGCTATAGTACTAGCTTGTTGATTTGGAAGGGGTATAGCTAATGAGTATTTTGTGAAATTATCTTGGATCGTCAAAATGTTCAAATTACCAGATGTTGTTTTAGGAAGTGGACCAACTATGTCCATAGAAATTTTTTCAAACGCTGTGCCGGGTGTATCAGTAATAACCATCGGTCTTTTTGTTTTTACGCGAACTAATTTTTTTAATTGACATTGTAAGCATAATTGTATGTATTTTTGGATATCTAACTTCATGTTTTCCCAAAAATGTTTCTGTCTAATCCTGTTGTAAGTTTTTGTTACTCCTTTATGACCTCCTATCGCTGATGAGTGCGCTTCTTCAATTAATTGATATCTTGTATCTTTAATGGGATATTGCGTTATTCCCAAGCAAATAATAACTTTTATATTTGATTCAGAAAATGATACTTGCAGTGTGTTTAATATTTCCTCCCATGGTATGTTATTAACATACGGTGTTTTTGTTATACTGAACGACTTTAGTTTTAATTTTTCTGCTAAATTACGTAAGGAAAATATGCATAGTTTTATGTTTTTTAAAGTTTCTGTAAGATTATCTCTTATTTCTCCTTCAATAGGCAGGGCAATGTGAAATTGCTTACCTTTTTTAATTTCTTTCACGAGTCCTTTTTGAAGTTTAGTAAATTTTGGCAATTGTTGTCGTTTTTCGAGAATGTTGGACCCAAAATCACGAGGTTGTCCTTCCGTGGTTGTAAAATATACATAATTATCTTTCCTCATAGACATTTTGTCACGACATTCGACGATATTCTTGTTTGGATTAAACGGGCCGGATAACGGGATTTCAATAGGGGGTGGTTCCGGGGGTGGACGATGATCTACTGATTCTATCGCCTTTGGATTTTCAAAATCATCTTGAAGTATTTGGTTTTCCTTTTCTTTTTTATTATCAGTATCGTGTTTATTGTCAGTATCGTTGATTTTATCATTGATATCATTATTTAGATTATCATTATTAACATTTTCGTCATTAAATTTATCATTAGAATAATTTTCATTGTCATATTCAAAATCATAGTTTTCTTCATCATAATTATCTTCTTCAAAATTTTCTTCATTATAATTTTCTTCATCTTCATTTTCTTGTTCATCTTCTTCTTCTGACGCACTGGTGCTTAAATAATAATTTTTATCTTCATCTTCACTGGATTCTTGTATTTCTTCTTTATTAGATTTTTTTATTTTATATTTTTTAACTCTTTCTTTTAAATAATCAAAATATTCGGGATTTGAATCTGAATCTTCCATTGTTTCAGAATTTTTTATATTTTCTTTTCCAGATCTACCTCTTTTTTTAACTTCAGGTGTAAGGATTACTTTTTGTTTTTCGAGCATAACCTTGCGTGGTCTACCTCGCTTTTTAATTTCCAGATTTGTGTTTTTAAATTCTTCTTTTGATTCTTCTTCCTGAGAATTTTCAGCAATGTTTTTATTTTCTTCTTCATAATTTTCATGTATTTCTAGATTCTTTTTTTTTAATTTACTTCTTGTTAGCATAGTATTCCATTTTGATTCTTCTTGTTTATTTGAATTAATAATTTCATTTATTTCCTCATTGGTATTTAATTTATTTAAAAGATTTGTAATTATTGAACTCATTTCTTTTAATATTCCTACATCTGGATTTTGAATGCTCTCATTAAAATCGTTTAATAGATGCTTATAAGCAAGATCATAATTTTTCTTCATTGATGATTGTCTTGATTTTTTCTTATTTTTCTTAAAACTTGGATTTTTTTGTTCTTCTACGATAGGATTAATTTTATTTTCACAATTAATGTTTTTAAAACTTGAACTTGTACTACCACTTGGAGTCGATTCATCGTTAGTAATATTTATTTTGGTTTCAGTAATTTCGCTCTTTAATTCTTCTTTATTTAATATTTCTTCTCGATTTCGTATTTCTTTATTTAATAATTATTTTTCATTTCTTATTTCTTGATTTATAATTTCTTCAGGGTTTCGTAATTTTTCATGTAATAATTCTTTTTTATTTCTTACTTCTTGATTCATAATTTCTTCAGGATTTCGTAATTCTTCATGTAATAATTCTTTTTCATTTCTCATTTCTTGATTTACAATTTCTTCCGGATATCGTATTTTTTGATTTAATAATTCTTCAGTATTTCTCATTTCTTTATTTAATAATTCTTTATCATTTTTAATTTCTTGATTTAATAATTCTTGATCATTTCTTAATTCTTGATCATTTCTTATTTCTTGATTTAACATTTGTTCAGGATATCGTACTTCTTGATTTAATAATTCTTTATCATTTCTTATTTCTTGATTTAAAATTTCTTCTTTATTTCGTATTTCTTGACTTAAAATTTCTTCCTGATTTCGTATTTCTTGATCCAATAATTCTTTAGGTTTTCGTAACTCTTGACTTAATAATTCTTCAGGATTTCTTAAATATATATGATTTGCAATTAATACTTCTGTCCCATTAATTTTCTCGATATTTACTGTCGGATTTCTGGATAGGGCGTCGGCATTCACATTCATTTTGCCAGCTTTATAGATTACATCAAAATCGTACTCTGCTAATTTTAATTTCCACCTTGTTACACGAGAACAAGGGTCTTTGCAATTTTGGAACCACACTAATGGTTTATGATCGGTTACTAAGGTGAATTTTCTTCCGTACAAATAAGGTCGGAAATGAGTTACAGAAAAAACAATTGCTAAAGCTTCTTTTTCGTAGGAATCGAATTTTCGTTCGCTATCGCTCAAAGATCGTGATGCATATGCTATTGGCTTATCTTTGCCAATCTTGCCTTGGGGTAAAATGCCTGCGACTGCATAACCGGAAGCGTCGGTTGTTAAAACGAAAGGTTTAGTGAAATCAGTTCTTTGTAATAAAGGTTCTTCACACAATTTATTTTTTAGTGTATCAAATGCTTTTTGTTGTGTATCTGTCCATTTAAATTCTACATCTTTTTTCAATAATTTATTGAGTGGAGCTGCAATGTTTGAAAAGGCCTCAATAAATTTTCTATAATATCCTGCAAGTCCTATAAATTCTTTTATGTTTTTAGTTTTTTTCGGAATGGGAAAATTTCTTACTGCTTCTAATTTTTTCGGATCTGACCTGACTCCTTCTTTATCAATGACATGTCCAAGATAAACTACTTCTGGACGTAAAAATTCACATTTATCTGGCTGGAGTTTTAAATTTGCTTTTCTTAATCTATTTGCTAATTTTGTGAATTTTTCTTCGTGCTCTTCTAAGGCATTTGCATATAGGACTATGTCATCCAAATATACAAATAATTAGATTCCCTGAAGGCCGGTTAAAACGAGATCCATTAAACGTTGGAAGGTTGCAGGTGCATTCTTTAAACCGAAAGGCATGCGGTCGAACTCATAGTGTCCGTAGGGCGTTGAAAAGGCAGTTTTGTGCGAGTCTTCCGGACTCATTTTTATTTGATGAAAACCACTCGCCAGGTCGAAAACCGAGAAGTATTGTGCTTGTCCTAACTGATCTAAGATATCCGTGATATTAGGAAGGGGATAACAATCTCCTATAGTTTGTTCATTTAATTTACGGTAATCTAAAACCATTCGCCATTTTCTATTTCCGTGGGAATCCGGTTTTTTAAGTACGAGAAAAGCAGGTGAATTGTAAGGGGATTGAGATGGCTTTACTATTTTATTTTTTATTAGTTCATTGACCTGTCTAGTTATTTCTTCTCTTTGAACTTGGGGAAGTCTGTATTGTCGCGTAAATATGGGTTGACTGTCTCCTGTAGGGATATTGTGTTTTTAGTACGTTAGTTGCTTCAAGAGGTTCATCTGGGATTTGGAAAATGTCTTCATTGTTAATAATAAGTTTTTCAACATGAGTATATTCTTCTTCATTTAAATGTTCTCAGCGTAATAATTTCTTTATATTTTCGAGTTTATTTGCTTCGTTATTGTTCAAAATTTGATGAAAGTGATCTTCTTAATTATATTGAGTATGAAAATAGTTAAATGTATTTTCAACTGGGTGAGACTAGATTTTGAGTTTGTTTTTTATTTGAAGTTTCCGTATAATATTCCGGTATTTTGATTTCGTCAAAATCTAAAAGTTTTACTGTAGGGACTGGAATTTCAACTGGATAAGGACAAGTATTAGCAATCCTAAGAAAGGCTTTTCCATTATTATTTGTTACTATTGCCTTTCCTAAAAATATTCCACTATTTGGTAAAAGTTCAGGAATAAAAGCGGTTTCTTTTTCATTATTTTTAACATGGACATAGAAATCAAAAATTGTTCTTGCTGGGATGGTGATTACTTCTTGGGAATCAAACGGATAGTATTTTTCATTTATTTCTAATTGTTTCTGTTCGTAGTTTATTTTTACGTTATTATTTTGAAAAAATTCTGTTCCTATAACGCCATCGTGATCAACTGGAACTTCATTGGGGATTATATTAAAAATTGTTGGAAATTCAAAAATATTTATTGTTATTTGACCAAGAGTGTATACTGGGTGTTCGTTAATTCCTGTCAATTTCAGACAATTTTGTTTATTTATTTTTATAAATGATTCAACTGATTTTTCTTTAATTAAATTTGGTCCAGCTCCTGTATCAATCATTAATCTTACGGGATTTTTTTAAACCGTTTGATGATAATGTTATATGAGGGATGGTATTAGTAACGCTCAAGTTGATTTTTGCTGTTTTTTGTTCCTTTATATTTTAAAAATTAGAATTGGATGCATTTGATTCTTGATTTAGGCCTTCCTCTGAGCAACCGGTCTGGGAAGGACATTGGAG
>CAKNYM010045742.1:53386-73699 GCA_932195095.1 Andricus curvator | reverse complement strand
GTGGTAGACGCATGCGCGTGGTGGACCCGTACGTACGCGTCTACCACGCGCATGCGTCTACCACATCTCTCGCTCTCTAGGAGAAAGAGTAGGGTACGCGGAACATGTGTTCTCGCAGGGAATTTCCCCGAGTTGGGCATGTCTGCAATATACTATTACCGATGTTTTGGTGTTTCCGTTCCAACCACAAGCTAAGGGTCCCCCCATCATGCACTTGCCTATAACCCAGTTCGTGGATGCTGGGTTAAAAAACCAGGCTTTGCCCAATATGTCAAATTAGACATACTGCTCTTATCAGATCACTTTATTGCATTACAAAAATACATCTGTGACTGATGATATATACCGGGACAGCCCCGTACAGACTATGCAAAAATACAGCTCTAACAAAAATGCCTGCGATATGGTTGGGCTGTAACCATCTTAAGCCTGAGCGAAAAATGAGCTTCCTTTTTTTTAAATAATAATGTCGAACGTCTCCGTAACTGGTGATATATACCGGGACAGCCCCTTGCAGGAAAAGAAGCTTCCTAATTTAATATTTTGTTAATTAGATCGAACATAATCTTATTTCCCAGTTAATCAAATGATTAATCAAATAGTTTTTTTTTTTTATTAAAAATGTAAATAAATAGTAGGCCAACATACATACATACATTCATTGATTAGCAGTTCGAACTCGAAAGTTCATTGCCTCACTACCCGATTCGGGTAGTGTTTCTAGGTGGATATTTACTACCAATGTGGGCCCACCACACCCACGACGGGCCAACAGCACGCAGTATTCCTGAACGGTCACCCATCCAAGTACTAAACGCGCCCAACAATGCTTAACTTCAGTGATCTTACGAGAACTGGTGTTTTCAGCGTGGTATCGCCGTTGGCGATAGTAGGCCAACAAGAAGAAAAATTAAGAATGGAGTTTATTTTATTTATGATTGTTGTAATATTCACCTATGTTTTATAGGGAATTAAAATTGCATTGAAGGTATTTAAAAAAAAAATTTCTATTGTAATAAAGTACAAACCATGTTTTCCAATACGTGTTGCAGTTATAAATAAACTCATCAAAAACATCTTCAACAATTTTGTCAGAATAATAAAAAATTAAATGTCTCCTCGAATGATCGTTCAAAAGCGGGCCATGAGAAGAAATATCAAATTAATTTTCACACTAAGCTTCGTACCGCACAACATTTTCGAAAAAGGAGCATTAATAAATTTTCAAAACTTCAGAATAAATTAAAGTTATACTTTTTTCTACATCCTTGCAAGGTTTTTTCTTGATAAAATTTAAGCTTTGAAATATTATTTAGGCGATTTTAAAAATAATGTTGATACTTTGAGGAAAAATATATGATAAATATATAAGGAGAATTTCTCTAAACGCGTCTTATTTAAATTTACTTAAACGTCTTAAAATCATACCTAAACCAATCAGTAAATGTCCTTTTTTTGTTATTGCATTACTCATTCTCCACTAATTCAGATTTAGAGAAAAACATGAAGGTAAATATAGTTTCAAACATTGGTAGATATTGGATAAATTATTCATTGAATACATTTAAAAATCTTGATTCAGGAAATTATACTGATTACGCTGCCAACTCGAGAAAAATTCCTCCCATAGCCCTAATAAATTTGGGAAAGTCGTTCTTTAAATTCTAATTATTGTTTGCTTTCCTTGCTCCTTCGTTTACCCCCCCCCCCTCTAACCACCCGTATCATTCTTGACTGCGAAATTAAATTTGCGTCTTCTTTTTCGCCTCGAGCGACTCTATTCAAATCTCGAATCCTCTACTTATTGGGGACCACGATAGCGCAATTAAAGTGGTTAATAAACATCAAGTAAAACTAATTTCAAATGAGACACAGATGAGAAGACCTTTGTCCAATATATTCAATAAATAATGTAAGTTCTTAAGTCTGTCTTTGAAACGAAATAGATTTTTTTTATATATGAAAACCTATTTTTTGTTATTCTTTTCGAATCGGATTTTCTGGGTGAAAATATATTCGACAAACGATTTAAAGACATGAGTTCTGGCACTGAGCTTACGAATAGAGATTTTTTCACATTGCACCGTAAGTGGGAAAACTGAAAACCCTTTTCCTGGGACTAAATCATCACTGAAATCTCTGCAGGAGTAATCTGCTATCTTTGAAAACATCGCATGGATTCACTTAAATATTTCCAAAACGTGCACTAGTCTCGCGATCAATCAAAGGGTTTCTCGACAGCACCTTTATTGGCATGTCAGATTTGTCATTTCATATATCAGATCTTGCCTTATTTATTTAAATACTCTCGATATGACCTGAACGTTTTTATTGTCAGTTTAATGCGTTGTCACATAAAAATCGCATGGGAACGTGAGCTAGCATCGACTATGAACTATAACATTCCAACACAAAATATCCTAATGCGTTCATAAAATATTCTATTTTTGTACTGTTCAACGTTAACAAAATTCGGGTAAACTGCACACAAAATATATAGTCTGACAGATAAACGTAATTTTTCATGAGAATTATTATCCACTTTGTGTCACAAACAATTTTATTGTTTTTTAGGTATATATACATTTAAAGTAAGCTTCGAATTTGGAAAAATCCAAGGTTTCTAATCCAAAAAAATGATTTTGAAATTACAGAATTACAAATGGTAGATCTAATATATTGCAATGTTAATGCAGAATTTGGGGAAAGAATTTCAAAGAAATTCATTTGTAGAGATTAATTGGATTTATTTAATCAAAATTTCATAGTGAAAGACACTAATTTAAAATTACTTGTTTTTCTGCTTTTATACAACATTCAGTTTTACACCATTTATCATTTTGAATTTTTGTCAATTACAAAAATTTAAATTTTGAAAGGTTTATATTCAAATTTTTTTATCTTTAAATGAATATCATTTGTATTAACACATTCTATGTGTTTAAATTTTTATAACATGCGTTACAAACTAGTATATCGAGCATTGAGTGCGAGAAGTCGACGATTGCCCACAATCGGTGGCCCCGCACGAGTAACTCATCCTATTTTTTCTTATAAGTGCGTAACAAGGGGTGGTGGGGGCGAGAGACGGATGGTTTAGGCTTAGGGGCGACCCCCCCCCCCCCCCCCCCGACAGAAGAAAAGCATCTACTGATTTGTAGGTTATGTAGTTATTAAAAATAATAGAGACTCGGGATGCCCGAGTTACTACTGATTCTTGTTATTACCAAGAGATGGCAGCAGCGGCCGGCGTCAATTGGCGCAAATAAATATATATTTTGCGTGAAAAAATAATCAAGGACATCTATGAAATGAACTTTAACACATTGCAATAATAATTTCGTGGGAAATATAGCATTTTGCGGTTGATGAACAGACCTTCAAAGAAGCATTTCTTCCGCATGTATAAAAAAACATTTAGCAACGCTCAACTCAAAAGCTGGACCTTCCATGCCTCTAAATGATGCGCAAAGTAACGCACTGTATTCAAGGCTCGACGGTGTACGCATAATATTAGAGATCGTCCACTTCGAAATATAGTTATTTTTTATACCAGTGGATAAAATTAGACATATCTACTTTCAAAATTTTTTCAACAATATTTTTTTTAATTTCTCGCACTACTTTCGGCACTTGTGAACCAATATACTGTTTCGACGACAATTTTTAAAACTTTAAATATTCAGATTGAAAATCGAAATTATTTTAGGGCTCATTTTATTACTCACAAAAATCTTATAGATAAAAGTAAGTTTAATCAATGCGTGGAACTTTTTAAATACATTAATCGGTTAGATGATGCCTGCGATGAAGAACGGAAACCATATAAAACCGCCAGACATCATTCTAACTTTCCAATTATCTGATTCGACAGCTGCCCAGAAGACGGCCCGTATGTAGGTCGTTTCCTAATTTTTTTTACGTCGATTGCTCTGGGATGGTCGATTATCGAGTGGGCATGAAAAAAAATCAGCACTCTATCCACGTACCCTGGTGAGATAGCTTAATGCACCGAGGGTGTTGGATGAAAGAGGGGTAACAGAAGCAAGGGTGCCCATCCAGAAAGTTATGCCACCCTTTATTAAACTTTCGCGTGATGCAAAATGCGTCTCGGTCTTGTTTTAATGGTGGGGTCCATTTTTTATTAACCCATTTCCCTTCATTGAACTTTAAAACTTCTCGTACACTCCAACAGTATAAAAAAACTTGTACGCATACACAACACACATGAATAGAATTTATGTTGACTTTGTGCAGAAACTCTATTTCACATAGCCATAGAAACCCTTACCGATCTTCATTTTCATGCATGCTGAGATTACCCTCAGCATTTTTACCTGAATCCCTTTTTAGCCTTTGTTTTTCCTATGGATTAAAAAAAATCAGGCATTATTATTGAAAACTATTTTATCGTATTAGAAATACGGAGGTTTTTCTATAAAATTGTAAAGTTTTATATAATTTCTAACGTATATAACAGTTAACGTCTTGTGAAATGATTACACGGAGAACATTTATTTGGAAAGATAACTTAAAAGTTGAATAAAAAGGGGACATAACGACATTAGGCCAAGGTTTAAAATCCCAGGTGGAAGTTTCGGATTGGAATTAATTCCGAACCAATTCAAACTATTTCAAATGATTTCCAAAATCTGTATCCAATTCAATACGATTCAATCCAAACCAATCTGGGACAAAATTTCAATTGTTCTTAATCCGAGCTTCAAATTCAAATTCAATCCAAATGAATCCAAGGATCAGCCGGAAAGATTTTTCAACCCATCTTGATCCGTACACCAACACCACGTTCGCTCCAAAATCAATCTAAACCCACATTTTAATCTCTTTTTACCCGTGCCTATAATCCGAGTGAACAAATTTTTCAATGATTTTCAATCAGTGCGCCCAAACCGATTTAATCTCTCAATCCGTGCGTCGTTTTAAGGTTCACTTCGAACGAATACGACACCAATCCGAAATAAAATTTTAATTCTTTTCAATCCATGTATCAACAACATGTTTTATCTGACTGAATCCGATACCTATTCGAACCCATCTTTCAATCCTTTTCAATCCACATGCGCCTCATCCAAAAGAATCCGTGCCATTCCGTGGTGCATGCGGAAAAATTTTGCAATCCTTCTCAATCCCTCTGTCCAGCTGATTTCTCCATATGCGGCTTGAGAAAGTTACTTCAAGTTACTAAAAATAACCGATAAGTTACCATAAGTTACCAAAGGTTCTCAAGAATTTTTGGTAACTTTCGGTAACTTTCTGAAGCTTCTCCGCCAGCCTCAGGGTTAGACGGATAAAAATTTTGGCATCAGAAACTTTTTCCAGGGATTATTTTGCGTGTTTACACAGTAAGAAAATTTGAACAATAATGAAACACATGGGTATACTAAAAAAAATGCTGAAAATGGAGATACGATAGTTCATAAAAGAAATAACGCTAGGAGTCTAAAAAAGTCTTGACTTCGGAATTCAACATTGTTTAAAATTATGTATAAAATCGAGAAATAATTATAACATTTGACAAAATCTGCACTTAATTTAAAACAAAAATTTTATTTTATTTCTACACACATTTTTCTCAGTGTAAGAATAAAAAATGTGCATTAAATGTATACAATATTAAGTGGGACGATGGTTATGGCGTAGGCTTTGGACCCACTCCGTCGGCTTGCGGGTTCGATTCCCGCCTAGCACTCTGGAAGAGCCTCGGCGGCCCATGCGGTGAACACTAGCCTAGCAAGGGAGTTCTTCATCTCTGGAGAGTCGTGGGACCGGTACCTCTGGAGAAAAAGGTTCTCTAAGTACTTAAAGCTCTTGGTGGTTTGGAACCCACCTTAAACTGTGCGTCCCCCTCCCACCACCAAGAAAGTGTGTGGGGGGTGCGTAAAGGAATAGGAAAGAAATACAAGAAAAATGTAAACCCTTAGGGGACACATTAGAAGCTTCCATTCCATTCATGTAGACAATATTCCATTGAATAGCATAAAAATGTAGGGGAAACCAGTACGAGATGGATACCAAGACGAACTGACACGGCAAAAAATATAAGTGTAAAATTGGGTCCTTAGCGCTGGTAGTCGAGGTATTCATTACTGAACTGGCGTTGCAGAAAATTGAAATTGAAATTAGGTTATTGATACAAGTGTAATGGCAATTTTAACTTCCTTAGGCAACTAAAGAGATAACAGTTAGTCGACGATCTGACTCCTATACTAGCAACAGTAAAGAATGATCGGCTAAAAAGAACTTACAAGGATATGTCGGGTCGGGTGTGGACAAGTCGACATATTCACTTTTCTTTTATAAACTTAAATTACTCTATGTTCTGTATGCTAAAGTTTGAGGCACTGAACGTCCTTATAGTATCATGCAAGGCAAGCTTTGGTTCAATGCTGCCCTAGCATTATTGAGTGCAGTTCATTAGAGGAGTCACGTTAGACCTTGAAAATGAAAAAGCTAGGAACCCGGCAGCAGTTCACGGGTTTGTATGAAACCTTTTGTATTGTGTTACTAAAAGTATATAATGTAAAGTTTAAAAAACAGACGTCATTGCTAATTGTTATTTATTTATTTAAACAAAAAATTATGAATTATTTCGTATATTTGCATATTTGTAAAGGGAAAGGTGAATTAAATTTTTTTTGCAAAATGGACAAGGAAATAAAGAAGGAAAAAATTTGTAATAAAAAAAATGTATTGTATTGTTATAATGTAAGTAGAAAATAAATTGTTTACGAAACTTATAACAGACACTCACCGTGCAGAAATTTCCGCATCTTTCCCTATTTGAAGTTGGGTTCTGATGGGACCCCTATCAGAATATCTAGTTTAGAAAAAACTGATGGCGTCAGGTTCTAGTGAAGAATTCCATGCTTCGTATAGGTATGGGGAATCTATCTGCATCTAATGGGGCCTCGACCAGAGAATTCATAAAGTGTTCTTCTTATTGCCTAAAATATTAATTTTAAGGTTTTTGACAGTTTTAGTATGCAGAAATAGTGTTTTTTGGTGTATTTAAACATTTTCTTCTCGAAAACTTTATTTAGGACACCATAGAGTGTAGAACATTTTCTTCGGAGCCAGGCACATATCTTTCATTTGAAATTAAAGAGGTTATGTCAAGCAAAGCTGTGCAGTGCTTCGCCAGTGCTTTCAAGTTTTGTATTTTTATTTTTAAATGTAATTTTGTATTTTGTTGCACTATGATTCTTCTCCACGATGTAAGAGAAAAGGCGCCAGCAAGAGCAGGGACGATTTCAGAGCAAAAAATTCCGCTTAATGAAAAAAGTCGGACAGGAATGTGATGCGAGTGAGGTTATGATGCTTGGAGCTGATCGCTCCAAAGAGCATGTGGAAGGTAAATAATGTATTTATGATTCAACATATTTTAATTATACTAATAATTTAACAGTAAGAGTTAACCAAAATTTTTCAATTTTTAATGATGTATGATTATGATGTATTAGAATGTATGATATTGATGTAAGATCACTGAATAAGAAAGATACTATATTATTTCAGGTGCTATCTCCAATATGCATAAGGATTCAACGGGACAGTTTATCAAAGAAAAAGTCTTCCTCATGAAATTAAAAAAAGTTCTCCCTAACGCTAAGGACTGGGAAGGGGTTTTAGGCGGGCGACTCCCACTGGAACACTACTAGAAAGTTTTTGTAGGGCCCATATGGCCAAAACGTTACATTACAGATGAGGCCCCGACTAATTTTCCACACTGGAGCACGATTAGAGACAGGGAAAACTCGCAGAGCCCCACTAGAGCCCTTTCGAAATTTCTGCGCAAGCGGCGCCGCAAGGCCTATAAGTATGTAGGTATTATCTCATTACAAATATAATTATGACAATTTGAAATTTTGTTACTAATAATATAAACGTTTCTTTTTTCCTGCGGAATAGTATTATTTGTTTATGAAACAAAGAAACATCTGTATTTCAGATGATTTTATTAATGATTAAAGTACATTTTTACATGCAGAATGCACATGTAGCGCCATCTACCTTTACACATAATTATTATTAAACTGATCTTTTCACATATACCAAAAACAATTATTGACTCCATTTGCTTGGAACTTGTTTCTGTACAAACGTTTATTTTTATTAAAATGTATCAATAAATATCTTTCACTAACAAATTCTTCTATTTATTTTTTTAGTTTTCCTTTTTGTGTATAAGGTTTTCTTTTTCACTGCATTATTACTCTGTTATAATCATTGCTTTCAGCTTCACATTACTGCATTCAAAAACTATGTTCGCAGTAACGTCACATGTTTTTCGTTTTTTGTTATCCATTTTGAATTTTCCATATGAAATGTTTGTATAATTATTAATTTATTGTAATTTAATATTATTCAATACTATATAATATAACAATTTTCAGTAATTATTGAATTTTCAATTCTTTCATTACGAATGAATCACCCCGTCAATATAGATTTTCATGACTTTGTTGGAAAGGGTGCATCGGAAAAAATGAATTTTTACAGACAACTCGTACACAAAATTTACATCAAGAATGATAGTATTCATTTTTCCTTTGTCGGCCTTAGTTTCCGAGATATCCATACTGGGACTAGAGGGTGAGTTAGTTCACCGTGCGGGTTACACGTTCTTTTTGTAACTCATACCTCGAAATGAGTTATTTTTTCGAAGAAAATGTATAAAAATCAAATTGTAGAAAAAAAATTCTGTACAACTTTATGTACGTACACTTCCATCCAGGAACGACTCCAATTCGAGATATGAGCTACGAAAGGAGTAGCGTGCTACCCGCGCGGTACAACTCACCCCCTACACTGAGGGTTGATTACTCAGAAAGTATGAGCCACAGACAACAAAATCATACCATCATTCTGATTGTCAATTGCAAGTACCATTTGTCTGTTGGGTTCCAAGGTTGTGTTCCTTACTTGACTCCTCTACCTCTACATCCAGGAATGGTTACTGGACTGCTGCAATTTCAGTCGAGTTACCAACAGAACACCATTAAGTATAAAGTATAAACTGTACTTCGATTAAGACGTCGTCCTTCCGTCTACTGAGACACGATACATGAATTTCCATTGTTGATGCCAGAATTTATAGTAATTTATGCTTTATATTCTTTTTCGAAAAAATAAAAATTTGATGAGAGAATTTAGTTTCATTTTTGCAAAGGTTGACGTACTTAAACTGTAGGTGATAACGTATGAAGTGTATACACTAACTTGAAAGGATTAAAAGTTAAGATTTTATGCAGAAAAGATCAAAATTGTTAATGATTAGTCTGTAGTTACACATTCCTTCCCGTGTTCTCTGCATCTCTTCTTGAAGTTTGTAATCATTAAACAACTCGTGTACTGAATATCCAACTCTTGAATCTAATTTCCCCCCGTGGAATAATGAAACAAGTGACTGAATTTCAAAGCAAAGTTTTTATAGTATATTTGTATGAGTAGGAATATTTAAAACGAGTTTAATAATAATCAGCTTTTTCACCACTTACTTGCTAATTTGAAATTAAAAAATGTTTTTTTGACATGGCGATGACAATTTTGTTCACTGACAGATTATCATTGTTTAAGGAATTAAATTTATTTTACTATTTTTCACTATTTTCTTAGATTCTTCTAACTTTTATCTTTAAAACTGTGTGTCATTCGGTGCAAGGTAAATAAATTGATGACAGGTTAGGCTGGGATATTAAAGTAATTTTTTTGCATATCCAAATAAAATTATTCCTAGTTTATTTTGTCTATAGATAGTTGGTAGCAATGACTGTCATGGTTGCATGTTAATTATGACACAGTTTGAAGCTCATTCAATTTCTATAACGTATTAAAAGATAATTACTGTATTAATAAAAAAGTGTTTTTGAATGACAATTTTGGATTTTGTTTAATGAATTTATGCACAATGTCCTTCGAGAACTGATCAGAAAGGCTTAAAATGTGAATATTCACTTCGTACCAGAAGAGTACTATTGTAATGAAATTTCAGCGTATTAAAAAAGTATACTCGTAAAATATAGGACAAATAGCTAATATAATTCATGTTCCCAATTTCTACTTTCCACTTTTTACCTGCAATTTTTTTGCAATTCACGCTTGACTTTTAATTCAAATTGAAATTTTAAATTTCGCGCTTGAAATTTTACTGTTGAATTTTGAAACTACGAAAAATCACGATGCTAAGAATTCTCAACGTTTACATTCATCCTATAATCGCGTGAGACGTGAGTGATCTGGAATGCGTCCTCGGGGGATTTTCAAATGATTCGTCAAAACTTTTAGCATTTTTTGATTTTTACAGAATTTTTATATTAATTAGATTTACGATTAGATTCAAATTTCAGTGAAGATAGAGGGCCGAAAGCTTATTTATCTGCGATGTTTATTTATCTTGAATGCGTATTAATTATTATCATCATTTTGTGAGGCTCTTCACTTGGGGTGATCGCTAGACAGATTGATCAGCAACCTCGGTCGGAGCAGTGTTGCGGAATAAACGTGACATTTAAATAAATAACACGAGAATTCCAGATCAATCTAAAATATCTATACCGAACACTTATATACCTATCTACCTCATACCTATATACCTACCTACTTTATACCTATATACCCATATACACACTACTACTTTCCAACCGAGCAAGTCACGCCTACCCCGAAAGGGAAGTGGCTTAATGGTATAATAATAATAATCATATTTTGTAACTTTACAATTTCACTAAATTATATGCTTTGGAGAATCATTTGCTGCTTGCAGTAAATAACATTAGACCATAATATTACTTATATCAAAATGTTAACAAATCATCCCATATTCTATCTCTTGATTATCCCATAAGTTGTATTTTTTTATATGGACTTTTCGGTGAAAATAATAATACTTTTAGCCATACTTTTCAGATACTTTGAGAAATTATTCAATAATTATTTTTAATTAATTGCATATTTTTTAAGTTTCATTCGAAAATAATTGTTCTGCTAACTTCAGTTCATATACTGGAACCTATTAAAAAATAAGCTTCATACATAAATTTGTCGATCAGTGCCCAAATGCAACGCTGGGTATCGATTCTTTTGTCTGGCCATTCAACTTAAGCACTTCCCAGTGGGCACGAAATTTAAGAACGTAATTGGAACGTTCTAAAAACGTTCCATGGGCGTACAAGTCAAAAGACGTTATTTTAACGTTTTAAAAACTGTCCTAAGTCAGACCAAATAATGTTCTGAAAACGTTTCATTTTCCAAATACATCCTTAAAATGTCTCTGGAACATTGTATGTTTAAGGAACGTTATTCGGACTGACTTATAACGTTTTTGAGCCGTTCTAATATAGCGTTCTTTAACGTTTGTGCCCACTGGGTTTGCGACGAACTTGGGATGCAATCTTTCAATCGCAAGTAGCGTTTGTCATGCGTTTGTGAATTAGCTGTTTGTATCACCAATTCAGACAACCAAACGCCTCTTGATAATGAAAATCGAATTTCGCGTTTGAAGCTCGATAACATGCAATTATATGAACGCTTTGTGCGTTGCCTAAGCGCTTAGCGCTCATAACTTCCAACGCGATTACATCGCATTGTTCGTCCGTGCAATTCTTTTGGTATATAAACTTGCACGAGAGCAATGCAAAGGGTGGAAAAAAAAGTCTGTGATATATTCCCCTCCACAGGTACACTGAAAAAAATGGTTAGTTGTGACAAGAAGCTCTTTATTAGTAGAGATGGTATGAAATGCGACAACCACTTCGATGGTAAAAGTAACTAACCAGTTTAGTGCGGCAACAAGTCGCCGTTAGTAATCCTACGTAGGTTATATCAGTAACGATAGTAATTCTAGTCACAACAAATAAAGTAGTCACATTTACCACCAATTTATTTTCCAAGAAATAAAAGTAGTAATAGTGAAAAGTTTCCCTCCTTGGCGACATTGGCGTCATGTTCTCGATCGTCGCCATTTTCATCTTAACCTTTTTGTGAATTGTGCAGCAGTGAAGACCGTGAAGACTATCGCATCGATCTAAATTTTCTAATAGACTTACTACTACTGCAAGTCTGCACTTTTAAATACACAAGAACTCCAATATAAGGCCGACTGATTTTGTTCTACATAGAACGGCTGGCCCACGCAGTTTCTCAGCGCACAAGCAGTGTCAAAAATGCGTGGCCACCCCGCACCATTCATCCAACGACGAATTTAGCACCACGGTCACTGCGAGGCAACCCCCGAAAATGGCCTTATATTGGAGTTCTAGTGTGTTGAAATTATAGTGGTTCTTCATCAACATCCCAATGGGCATGTGGGTGTATTTTGACATGACGTCTTATTGAGAAGTACTAACTTCGCAATAGTCCACGAGCCAGTAATTTTAATAGTAAAATTTTCTAGTTTTTATAGTAGAGACTACTAATTTAAATAGTGAAACTCACTAATTTTAATAGTAAGGACTACTATTTTAAATAGTAAAACTTACTAATTGTAATAGTGAGGATTACTACTTTAAGTAGTGAGATCAACTAGCTTATTTGTAAGACTAACTAATTTAATAGTAAGACTCACTAATTGAAGTAGTAAGTACAACTACCTGAAAATAGTATGTACCATAGAAAGTTGTCGCGACAACAAGTAAAGTAGTAAGGACGAGTACTACCAATCTTGCGAATAAAAGTAGTAGCCCCAACCAGTTAAATAGCAGCGGCATATATTACAAACTAAAGTAGTTGGCCCTACTACTTTATTAGTTGTCCCAACCAATTATTTTTTTCAGTGTAAAAATATGTACTAAAATCTGACTTATAATCGTCGTAGCGGAAAAACTGTTCATAATTTGAGTTTTGGATCAGGAGAGCATAAACTAAAAAATATAAAAAACTTTGAAAATTCCACCGGGACCTTTTTCAACATGAATTTGGTGCAGGATCCTTTGCACAGAGAGTAGATAATAGTGTAGTTTAATTATTTTCTAAGCCTCTGATTTTTCGAAAGTCCTAGGAAGAAGCTCAGAGCTTCTAAAACGTGCGTTTTTCGCAAATATGCAAACTTACAATGGTAATTAATTACATCATGAGTAAAATAATTTATCGATAAATTTATGGTATACTCTGATACACATTGGTATAAAAATCACTCGTCGTAAGTTTTAACATTTTACGTAAAATAGTTTTTTAACCAAAAACATATTCAAATTGTACAAAATGAAAGGTTTTGCCATTTCACTTAAAAAACAGTTTTTGTCACTTATTTCCTTTTAAATTTCATTATAGAGTGATAGAATTAAAACTTTAAAGATCACTTAATCATTACGTCGTCAGCAGGTTCAATTTAGATATATACGCGGAGAAAATTTGTATATTAAAATTTACCCAATTAGTTCGGTAAATGGAGGACATCTGGATTTAGATAAAGTTTACAATTATTTGAGGATTTAATACAAAACAGAACTATAAATAATACAAAAGAGTTATGAAAAATCTCAAGTCCAAAAATGAAAAATCTGATATGTAATAATTGATATAAGGGTTGTATTATTTCCATACCAGTATATTATAAAATAACGAAAAGTATTGTAAATTTTTATTAAATGAATGATATGAAGTTTACTTTTGTGTGATATTAAAGATTCACTCAAAAGAAAGTATAGATTGCAGAATTTTTAAAGAGATTTTCACTTTCATTAGGAGAGGAATTACACAACAGTAAGGTAAAATGAGAATCGCTAGGGACGTCAACATTCTCAGGGCTGAAGTTTAAAGCCAAGTCCCCGGTGAAAACTTTAACATTTTTAAGTTTCGGTTGATATTGTAGGATTTCAGAAAATATTCAAATATATAGACTATCCCCCGAGTAAAAATCCTCGACTTGGTTTCGACTTAAATTGCCCCCAATCAAGACATGCTGCAGTCGAAAAGTTCGACTCCAGCATGTCTCCTTATTGAGACGGAGACACACTTCAATTTATGTGTTGAAGACAAGTTTGTATGTCTTGAAGACATATATGTATATCTGGAGTCGAATTTTGATGACTTCAAGTCGAGCGGTTTATAACTTCGAGTATATACCTGCCCTGAAAAAAGGGTCATTCCGACTGTCATAAAAGCTAATCTTTGTTAATAATTAAACAATTTTGTATATTTTACACAATATATATATATTTAATCAATTAATTTATAGATCTTCATTTGTATTATACTTGTTTGACGAAGATACCGAAAATGTTGTTTGTTTTTACGTATTTCTAACGGCTTAGGAGATCCTTATGGAAAATTTTTCAGGTTTATACTCGTTCAGACCCCCAGATTCGGAATTTTTAAATCAAAAATAATTAATTCAATATTTACTAATTTTTCATTCATTAATTTTAATCCTTCGCATCTGTTAACAGTCTCATTCGAGGTCTCATTTCTGAGTCGAAAAGGTTCGTCTTGAGACAAGTTAAGCCCACTTGAAATCACCATGCTGAAACCATAAAAGTAAGACATTGTCTTATGTCTCGTCTCAGTTTTGAGACACAGCCAGACATCGATGTCTTGGAGACAAACTCAAGACATCGCCACGTCGAACTCAAGTCGAAGCATTTTTCGTCGGGCCTTTACTCTCAGTAGATGATACTTATTAAGTTACTTAATAAAAGTAGAATGTATTTAAAAATTGGCGCACTGTAAAAAATAAAAAAATTCTACCACTTAGAATGGTAAAATTACCAACAAAAAATTGGTGCAATTTTACTACTCTGATTATGGGATGAATACCACTTGCATGTTAGAAGTTCCAACCAATCTTGTAACTTTACCACTTTTAGACTGACACTATAGCAAGGCGTTGTAGAAGTAGAGTTTCTGCTTGTGAATCTATGACTTTCAGAGTAGGTAATAAATGGACCTACTTTCAGAGTGTTGATTTCTTTGACGCTGGTAAAAGTACAGAAACTGTTAAAAATTCCTTTTTCCAACGTAATCTCACGTCTTGAAATTTGATAATTGATAACGAGGCGTACTTGCACAGCTCTTAACGTATTATAAGTACAAGTAATTTTAAAGTTTCAAAGTTGCGGAGAATAATAAAAAAATGGTAAAATTAAAATTATTTGTAAAAGAGTGTTTCAGAACGGTATAAATTATGGAAAATTTTATTTACAAAATTGATAAAAAATATAGTATAAATATACAATAAAAGGATAAATTAAGTTCAATAAATAATAATCGTTTGAAGAGGGGAATTTTTCCCTTTCTTTTAATATGAAATAATTACTCACATTTCTCATGTAGATGCTAAACTTGCCATGTTGAATAAAAAATCGAATATTTTTGGTTAGAATACCATCACCTACAAATTCATAATGCATTGTAATTTTACAGAATCTGTCTGCAAACTTACATAACTAAAAAGTTGAATTCCATATTAAAAGTGGATATTCGTTAATGTCAGTGAAAACGTTACTTTGGGAGTAGGTAATAATCGGACCTACTCTGAAAGTGGTAAACTTACCAGAAATTTTTTTTACAGTGCGTGTAAAGACGCGGGTGATGGAAAAACATCGGACGGCGCTGGACAACTGACTTCGAACTTAAATTTTTAACCAAACAAATGAATTTTGAACCGAAAAGATGTAATGGCTATAAAAAAAAATTTGACGAAAAATGAAAAATATTTAAATTTTTATTTGAAAAAATTAATTTTTATTTTAAATAGTTAATTTTTTTATTTCAAAAGTAATTTTCAACTAAAGAAATGAAAATTTCAACCAAAAACATTAATTTTCTACCAAAAAAGAATAATCTTTAAGAAAATACATAAATTTTCCATCAAAATTGTTTATTTTTAATGGACTTTTCAACCCAATAGTTGCATCTTCGACCAAAAAGGTTGATTTTCTACCAAAAAAAAGATAAATTTTCCACTAAATGGATGAATTTTCAACTGAAAAACATAAGTTTTTAACCAAGTATAGAATAGTTTAATTTTTAGTTAGAGAAATAAGTTTTTAAGCAAATAAAATGAATTTTCAACTAAACAAATGAATTTTTTACCAAAAAGATTAAATTTGTATGAAAAAGAATCTCGATAAGAAATTGAGTTAAATTTTTAGTTTGAAAAATCAATTTTTAACAAGAAAAAACTATTTTTTAACCAAGAAAATTAAATAAAATACATGAATTTTAACTAAAAAGGTTAATTTTCTACCAAAAAAGTACAAACTTTAAACAAAATAGATAGATAGATTTTCAGATATAGAAATAAGTTTTTAAGCAAATAACTTGAATTTTCGTAGAAGTATTTGAATTTTCGAGGAAACAAATGAATTCTCTACCGAAAAGATTAAATATCTATAAAAAAATTTCAAAACAAAATTTAGTTGACTTTTTAGTTAAAAAAAAATATTTTCAATAAAAAACTAATTTTCCACCAAAAGAAAGAATTGTAAGTAAGTGGAAAAAATTGTCATTCATATTGAATTCACTGGAATTTTCTCGCCATAATAAGGAAACTTCTGTAAATCATGCGCAACGTTCTCAAATAATATAAGATTTTCTGTAAAATCTATAACAAAATGTTGGAAAATGAACCGAATTCTTTTTCTAAAGAAAAGGTAATTAGTGCGCGCAAAGCACGCACAATGTTCTAGTCTCTTTAAAAAGTAGATCATGCAAAAATTTAAAATATTGAAAATTGAATTGTTTAAAGTTTTAAGGTTACAAAATTGAAAATAAAAAATTATCCAATGTTTTTATTTACTTCCTGCAAATTTATAAGCCCGCTTATTAACAAAATGTTAAAATAACAAATTTCTATGAAACGGGGATCAGATATTTTTTTGTACGGCCCTTACGTACTCGTACATTAACTTCATAGCCGAGATTTTTTTCTCGATATTCCAAGTGTTAGGTTAGCCGTGAGGTTTAGTTGTAGCGATAGAACACGTGTCGAAACCCGTCACAGAGTTTTCGGTTTTTAATAGCTTTAATATCGTTAGAAGCGTGCGACTACACCGTATGTAATGCATTGTAATTTAATGTAATTGTTTAAGTTGAATTGTGTATATGTACCAACAATATACTTATAAATTGTATTATATGTGTAAGTATGTGTGTAGTAGTGGATGACCTTCCACAGAATCTGTTTCTAGCAAGAATGTTTTTTTTTTTCGCTGGTGCACGAAATTTTACATGACTGGGATGTAGAATTCACACATTTAGAGAGGTAGACTTTGTTTTCTTTGATTGAAACTGTACCGAACAGTTCGACTCATTTTACCTAACTGGTAGGTAATCGACATCTCATTTTACCCAACTGTCAGGTAATCTTTATTATCTAGTTGTATTATTTCTTACTGAATCTCGAATTAAATTTTAATGAATTTATATTAATAATTCATATTTCCACAGAAAATATTACCCAATTTCCTTTTACATGACTGGAAGTGAAATTTTAATATAATGCCGTAATGTCCTCCGTTTACCGAACTAAGTTATGTAAAATTTAACACACAAATTTTCTCCGTGTACTTTGTATATTTAAAGCTATCCAAATATGTGTGAGAAACGTTATTTTTTGCACATGTGCACCTTTGAATATTATTTTAAATAAAAAAAACCAAGTTCATCCATTATTGAGTGCAAAATCAACTCTAAATGAAACACTATTTACTATATATACAAATGAGATTTTTAAAAGTTTTGAATTAACAATGAATATTAATATGTTACTCATAATTAGGAGTTATAAGGTACCTTGAGTATGAACTTCTTATATCCGATATAAGTGAAATATTCTAGCTCTAAAGTTTAGGAAATATTATAGTTTAAATTACTCATAATACCAATAAAAAGAGTGTATGCACAAAAGATTTAAAAAAACGTAACTTTCTTGTTGTAATGAAGAATTTCTTCACTTTAATTCAAACAGTGTTTCTTATTATTAATATTATTATATGAAAAATGAATATAAATAACAGCTAAATGAAAATGAGTAGAAGAGTAATAATAAATAACATTATAGATAGGCATTTTAATATACTGATCATATTTTTTTTCAGTTTTATAAAGTTTTTGAAGCAAAAATAACATTTTGTTAAATTTATATAATTTAGTGTTTACTCCCAATTTATTGCAGGATTTGATCAAATATAGAGATTATTCAACAATGATTGGAAGTGATTTATAAAAATTATATCTATTTCCTGACGATCATTGGCTCCCACAGATATCCTGTAAGTCACTTTTTTCTGAACTGATATATATATATATATAATAAATTTTGATAAGCCTGTTCTAAACGGTGAAATTTCACGCTTCTTGCCTTCGATTGATTGACGATAATTTTGGAGAAACTGTCCTTTAAAATATATTTAAGCTTCTTTTGAAACTTTGGTTGAAAATTTTATTACCGGCAATGTTTCATGAGTTTTATAAGTACTGCAAGAAATTTCAAGTAAAAAATAAATTCTAAACAAATTGAAAAAAAAGTTATTTCTACTCTAAAAATGTAAGAAAACTGAAAAATAAATTTATGATCAGTATATTAAAATGCCTGTCTATAACTTTATTTGTTATTACTCTTCTACTTCTTTTTATTTAGCTGTTGTTTATGCAACAGTTTTTCAACTCCCGGTTAGATCAGGCGGTAGCGCTCCGAGTTTGTAACCGGAAAGTCTGGGCTCGATTCCTGCTGCCTGCATTTCCTGCCAATTTTTTTTCTTTCAAATTTTTTTTATTGCAATTGACTAACAAATTTATGTAAATTATGCCAAAATGTTTATTTTTAACAGTTTTTTTTATATACAAAAATTGTTTTTTTATCCTTTATCACTTCCTAAGCGAATATTACAAGGATAAGTCAGTGATGCGACTTCCGAAGCGAATATTACAAAGATAAGTCAGTGATGCGAAATCCTTGAAAAATTCTGATTTCGTGTGCAATTTATTGTTAAAAAACACCACTCATTACTCTTATTTAAAAATATGAATATAATAATAATGATAGAAAATGTCTTTTGTTTATATAATTTTATTTTACTTTTTCTTTAAATTTGAATATTTATTCTGTTCTTAGTATAATATTTTTATGTATTTTATTTTTAGCTATTGTCAAAATAATAATAACTAAAATATAAGTGTTCAATTGAATGAAGAAGAATAAAAATTCTCTATAGAAAAAAATTTCTTTTAGTAAAAGTGATAGAGATGAAAAAAAACAACATTTTTTTAATGTAACGTGCATGGATTTTTTAAAAGCTGTTTTTCTTGAGAATGAATGAAAAGCGCATTTTATTATGTTAGCATATTATACAAGTTTGATAATAACCTATTCCGGGAGGAGTATGAATCCAAAGAAAATTCCGAAGAATGTAGGTTCCCCTTGTTAGGCGGATTCATTTTGATTCATGAAGTTTTAAACAGGTTCCAACGGATTCACTTCCATTCCATGTATTATCGACAATGTATTGTGTAATACACTTTGTGTATCTTTTATGAATTATGTTGAAAAATTACTAAAGCAATAGCCGAAATCTGTGCCCATAGCATGTAATCGATCGATATTGTCTGAATTTTCGAAATATGTATGGAGGTGAATTTAATGCTCCGGAAAGTTTAATTCAAACATGATAACTTAGGAAAAATTAGTTTCTAAATATTTATGTGCGTCTTAAATAAAAACACAGATACGCGGAATCTGTGTAGACCAGACCAGACTGTCAAGGTGATTATAGAAAAAAAGTCTTGTTTCGATAGTGTGAATTTCTTATTTTCTATAATTTTAGACACCCTGTAACTTTTTCGAAATATCTAAAAAAAAATTAACTGGTCGAACTTAGCTTTTTTTGTTCCTGGTCATCTGATCAGCGCCAGGTCTGTGCCAGGCCAGACCTTCCAGACCGAACTTACAATTATTAATCTTGGCTAGCTGATCAGCACCAAACGTGGACCAGACCAGTCTGTCAAGGTGTCGAGAAAAAAAGGTCTTGTTTTGATAGTCTGCATTTTTTACTTTATATCATTTTAAGCACCCTGTAACTTTTTTTAAATTTGTCAAAAAAAAATTGACCGATCGAACCTAGAACTTTTTCTGTTCTTGGCTCGCTGATCAGCGCCAGTCCTGGGACAGACCAGACCTTCTAGACTAGACGGTTTAGATAAGGTTAGACCTAGGTTAGATCAGATCTTCCCGAATTGACAGTCTAGATAAATGCAGACCTGGGCTAGACTTGTAACCAGACTCTCCCTCTCCCTCTCCCTCTCCCTCTCCCTCTCCCTCTCCCTCTCCCTCTCCCTCTCCCTCTCCCTCTCCCTCTC
>CAKNYM010045742.1:0-31384 GCA_932195095.1 Andricus curvator | reverse complement strand
TAAAAATTATTTTCAAAGAAATTAAAACTGCGACCATTTTTGTACATGTTGTCTTTGTACCTTGAAATTGTTTGAACCTGAAAACTTTTTTTTTGAGTAAAATATCGGCCTCAAACTTTGAGAAATGCAAAAACCGACAGTAAATTACGTTTATGTACGTCATTTGAGTATAAAAGATGCAAAAAGAAAAATTCCAACTAAATGTCAACAACGGTTGCCAGTTCGTTCGGTATTCGCGATGAGCACGAAAATGCGAAGTCTGGCGGCCAATAACGATTTCAATACTTGCATAATTCAACATTGAAACAACATATTTCACTCAACTCTTATGCTGGACACAACTTTTATAAAATTTTATTGTAAGAACACCGCATCATCAATCTTTGACAGCGTGGACCCCATATTTTAGATTTAGACGAGCCAGCTGATAGAGCCTCGATTAGTGGCCGCCAGACTTCGCATTTTCGTGCCATCGCGAATACCGGAGTTGACATATAGTTGGAATTTTTGTTTTTGCATCTTTTATACACAAATGATGTACATAAACGTAATTTACTGTCGGCTCTTGCATTTCTCAAAGTTTGTGGCCGATATTTTACTCAAAAAAAAAGTGTTTAGGTTCAAAAAATTTCAAGGTACAAAGACATTATGTACAAAAATGGTCGCAGTTTTAATTTCTTTGAAAATAATTTTTAGCGAAATTTCTTCTCAAATAAAGTACATAAACGTAGTTTATGGTCTTCTGATACATATTACAAAGTTTCAGACCGATATTCTATTTACAAAAAAAGATTTTAGGTTCAAACAAAAAATTTAATAAACTGAAAAAGTGAGGTCGGTAATATAGGTATTTGTCTGTGTCACATACCCTTAATTCAAAAATTTTTAAATAGAGAAACTAAACAAATGATTCGTTTCCAATCTGCAGGGTTTGTTTATGCATATTTTCTGATTTCTTTTAATTGAGTCTAAATAATTTTTACCTCAATTTTTTGAAACAAATCTTTTTATTTAAAAATTTTATAAGAAGAATGCACTAAATATTAGCAATTTTAGAAATTTATAAAAATGTTTGGATTGTTTCTTTTTCCTATTTGTGAAAATGTAAGAATACAAATAGATTGGTTTTGAATCACCCACAAAAATACATTTTTTATTTGATAGGTATTTGTGGAGTAGACATTGAATTCCCTTTGCCTTTTCTGGTAAGTGGTCAACGTCAACTGAATTTTTTAAATAATTGAATTAAATTTACTATCCAAGAAGATTTGTCTTGACACTTGACTTCAGAGATGGTCATTTCGAAGGTATAAACATAACAGTTGTCACGATTTTTGTTCTTTCGTAACTATACTTTTTTAACAATTTTATATATTCGATATCTGTTAGAAAAAATGTCCAAACCTAAATACATTTTTCCTTATTTATGCTGAGAAAAACTCCAGAATATATCGGGAACTTTGCTTCCAAAAAATTGTCGGCAAAATTTCCGAAATATTTCTTACGATAAAGGAAAATCAATCCTACAAACCTTCTGTTGAAATTCCAAGCAATCAATCTTGACTGATGGTCATTGTGAGGGAATCTGAAGCTACTAAATGGGTTAACCCATTTAACATTGTTATAGTTTGTGAGTTTTACTCGTTCTTTAGATTCGGACCATTCCTTGAATTGTATAATCAAAGAAAGAACGAAGTAACGATGTGTCGGACACATGCAAAACGGAAATCAGGAATAATAATGCTCCAAATGGCAATACTATTTCGTCCAGTATTATTCAGAACCGGAATCTGGAGGCGTCACCATGATCCTGACGGAAGAACATGTCGCCGAAATTCTCACTAAACGCCACCACGCCCTTAAATATCTTCCAGATGAATTCTGCGATCTTTGACAATAACCTACGAAACATCAATGGACTCTTAACGCTGGTCGTTAAAAAGGTAAAGAAAATTATGGAAAAAGTTGTTTCATGAAGGTTCCCGGTTAGTAAATTGTACAAATGACCAACATTTCCGTTAACTGATTACGTTCTGCATTGCGACCAAGCGGATGAATATTTTGATCCATTTTTCGCGTTACCACTTATTCATGCAGCATAAGAAAAAAATGTCACTATTTCATTATTATCCCATTACTCGAAACAGAATTAACTCACAGAAAAAACTGGGGATTCACTAAACTTGCGGCTTCAATAAAAGTTGGTATATTTTAGAATTTGAATTCCAATAGAGACCTGTGGAGACCCAAAAGAGTTTCTTTGGAGAACACTTCAATCAGTATGAATAGAACAACATGAAGGCACATTTACAAACCAACCGCTTGTAAAGTGAGGCTGGTAAGTTAGGCATGTACAGAATTTGTCGGTAAAGCAAACACAAACGATATTAATTATTTTTATGCTTATCATTTTTTAAATGTGAGTATAAAGGATAATTAGTATTTATTTTATATTCTTGTACACATGCACGCATATTGTACATTAAGGTGGTCTAAACATTCTTTTTTTTGAATTTTCATGCATATCGCCCGGGTACAAAACCACACAAAAATAAATACATTTTTGTTTTGTTTAAAAAAAAATGATATTTAGAGGTGGCGCAAGCCCCATGAAGTTTAAAATGTATTTCCCATAAGAGAAAAAGGCATCTTTGTAAATTTGATTCAGAATCGTCAATATTAGGTAAATCGAGTTGAAACTCAACATTTCTCTTCAAAATTAGCCATCAAATGCCAATCAAAAATTATTTTTCAAATATCACCCCATAAGTCTGTTTTATAGGGTCCGAAAAAAGCACTTTTAAGTAAAAAATTGGATTTTGCAAGTTTTTGGGGCTAATTATGATTTCAGTTTCTTAAATACAAATTGTTTCCAATATATGAGATACTACTTTTGACTATTAATTATATGTTTACATAAATTGTTTAAGCAATTTATTACTGTATTTAGCAATTGTCTCTTAGATTAGGTTTAGAAAGTCGCTGCTTTTTTTCGATTTTTTCAACTTGTTTTTAATTTTGCTTCCTTATAGAGAAAGCTTTTATAATGATAACAATTTCGAAATTTTTTAAATTAATTTCATCAAATGTTCCTCAATTTAAAAATGTCTAATACAATGTTGTAATCAATTGTCCGGATGTGTTTGTGGATGTGTGTGTAGATTTCACACTGTTTTGTGAACACGATAACTTGAAAACGGTTGCAGATTAATTGATGAAATTCGGAGGGCTTATTTTAAACACTTATGTCAAGGAATTGATTGAATGATTTCTAAAAATATTCATTGCATTATTTTAGCACTTTATAATACTTTAAAAATCGGTCTTTTCATGGTAAAACTTTTTTTATTAACATAATTCAAAGTTGATGCAAAAACATGAAAGATTCCTTGGTTCGAGACGAATTGATTGACCTATAATATAAATAGATTTTATTAAAGAGTAAAGAAGTTAGGGTCATTTATATTTTATTAAAAATCAATTTTCATAGTAAACATTTTCTCATTCTCATAATTTAAAGTTGATGCGAGAACAGAAAAGATGTGTTTATTCGAGACGAATCGATTGACCTATAATATTAATACATTTTGTTGAAGAGTACAATTTCAGAAATTTTTGCAATTTTAGTATACACGGGCATAATAAATTTCTTATATATTTACTACATTCATTACACTTTGTAATTTTAGTATACTTACGTATACTAAATGTCTTTTATGAAGTTATATGTATACCAAATTTATTAAGTGTACAATAAGTTTCTTTTACGTATATGAATTTCATAGTTTCTGTATATCAAAATGCATACACGTGTTTACTATATTCAGGAGTGCAAGCGCGTTTCCATTCACACGGGTCGCGCAACGTGGCCGGTGTGGTGGCAAGCCACCATTATTATTAGATATTATTATATGAAAATTTTGAAGCTTTGTAAGTGAAATTTAAAAGAGTAAGATAAAAATTCAAGAAGTCGTCACATATGTTGAGTTATGTTAATCGAATAAAACTTGCTGTCCTGAGTTTTTATTTTATTCAAGTGAAATTAAAAATCTAATTCATATTTAAGGTAGATGTCCCAGCAATCGTTATTTTTCAATTAGAAACACAACAAATCAGTAATAGTCTCATAAAATGCAATAATAAAATATTGCTCGCGTTTCTTGTGAAAACAAGGAAACTCTCTGAAGGTTCAGATTAAGAAACACGATTCTTTGTTTCGGCGTACACTGAATTTATTATATGCGTATACTAAATTTCGTAGAAATCACAGGTTGTGCGAATTGATAAATTTATGTATCGAGATGGGAGAAGTCCCAGACGTTTGGAGAAAAGCGATTATTGCACCAATATACAAAAGGAAGGGAGGTAAAAGCAACTGCAATCATTACAGAGGTATCAGCTTATTAAGTACCGTAAGTAAAATATACTCAAAAATACTTATCCGCTGGGTAATAAAAATAACAGAAGAAAAGATATGGGAAGTCCAAAGTGGATTTATGCCTGGAAGATCATGTACGGATCAAATATTTAGCTTAAGACAGATCACAAAAAAAAGTTTGAGTTTGAGTAGGAAAGAAAGTTTTTTGTGCGTTTGTTGACCTAGGAAAAGCATTTGATAAGGTGGATAGAAGTAAACTTTGAGAAGTCCTGAAAGAATATGGAGTCAGTGGATGGCTTCTACAACACTGAAAAAAATGGTTAGTTGTGACAAGACGCTCTTTATTACTAGAGATGGTATTAGATGTGACAACCACTTCGATGGTTAAAGTAACTAACCAGTTTAGTGCGGCAACAAGTCGCCGTTAGTAATCCTACGTAGGTTATATTGGTAACGATAGTAATTCTAGTCACAGCAAATAAAGTAGTCACATTTACCACCAATTTATTTTCCAAGAAATAAAAGTAGTAATAGTTACAAGTTTCCCTCCTTGGCGACATTGGCAGAACTGAAACCTGAGCAGTGCTGCCAACATTCGCACCGAAATATCGCGTCATATTCTCGATCGTTGCCATTTTCATCTTCACCTTTTTGTGAATTGTGCAGTAGTGAAGACCGCGAAGACTATCACATTGATCTAAATTTTCTAATGGACTTACGATTACTGCAAGTCTGCACTTTCAAATACACAAGAACTCCAATATAAAGCCGACTGATTTTGTTCTTCCTAGAACTGTTGGCCCACACAGTTTCTCAGCGCACAAGCAGTGTCAACAATGCGTGGCCACCCCGCACCATTCATCCAAAGACGAATTTAGTGCCACGGCCACTGCGAGGCAACCCCCGAAACTGGCCTTATATTGGAGTTATTGTGTATTGAAATTATAGTAGTTTTTCATTGACATCCCAATGGGCATGTGGGTGTATTTCGACATGATGTCTTATCAGGACCTGGTCTCTACAGGAAGTCCTGAGGACGCTCTTGTGTCCACTATAGAGAAATATTATTAAAATTTACTACAATTTCCATATTGAGAAGTACTAACTTCGCAATAGTCTACGAGCCAGTAATTATAATAGTAAAATTTTCTAGTTTTAATAGTAAGGACTACTCATTTGAATAGTGAAACTAACTAATTTTAATAGTAAGGACTGCTATTTTAAATATTACAACTTACTAATTGTAATAGTGAGAATTACTACTTCAAGTAGTGAGATCAACTAGCTTATTTGTAAAACTAACTAATTTATTGTAAGACTTATTAATTGAAGGGGTAAGGCTTACTACCTGAAAATAGTATGTACCATCTCAAGTTGTCGCGACAACAAGTAAAGTAGTAAGGACAACTCCTACCAATCTTGCGAATAGAAGTAGTAGCCCCAACCAATTAAATAGCAGCGGCATATATTACAAACTAAAGTAGTTGGCTCTACTACTTTATTAGTTTTCCCAACAAACTATTTTTTTCAGTGAAGTAATACAAACAATATATGCTGGTAGCAAAGCGAGTGTAAGGGTTAATGGGAAACTAAGTGACTGGTTCTATTTTATGCAGGGTGTTAGACAAGGCTGCGTTATGTCCTCATGGCTATTTATTATATTCATGGACAAGTGTCTAAGAATGGCCTTCTTCGACGAAGAAGGTGTAGATCTCGAAACAGTAAGGGTACGTGGGTTAGCGTTCGCAGATGATAAGGTTCTTATGGCAGAATGAATCGAAGACTTGCAAAGAATGTTGAATAAACTGAATACAAGCATAAGGAACATGGGCCTCAAAATTACCGTAAATAAAACAAAAATTATGGTGTTTGAAGGAAAAGGTGAGCAAACAATATGCAACATTGTCCTAAATGATGAATTGATGAGAGAATAGAACAAGTTGATAAGTGCGTATATCTAAATAGCCTATTCACTAGTGACGGAAAGATAGATGGGGAGTTAGATAGGCCCATAAACGAGGGTAAGAAGGTTATCGGTAGATCAGGGTCCATTATCAGAAGTAAAAATATATAAAAAAAGCTAAAATGGCGATACGTAATTCTCTATTTGTACCGACTGTGCTATACGGTAGCAAGACATGAAGCTCAAGAAAAGGATACAAGTAAAATTAACGCGATTGGCATGAAACCTCTGCCCACAACATGCGGGAAAATACTGATGGACAAAGTGAGAAACAAGATAATCTTCAAAGAATGTGGTACAGAAGAGACACTAGTTAACATATGGGAAAGAAATCAGTTAAGATGGTTCGGATATGTTGAAAGAATGAAAGATGATTACTAAAGGTGAAGTAAATGGCAGTATACCCAGAGGCAGACCGCGGATAGAATGGTTAGAATGAGTGATAATTATGACCTGGTACTTCGCTACTAAACACGGTCGTCAAACCCGGCAAGTGATTAGTAGATTCATTGGTGTCAGTCTTTGTTTCGGAACTCTATATTCTGCTTGCACATTCGTCATACTTTACGAGTATACACACCTGAGCGCCCATTTATAGGGATCCAACATTTATACTGGAGAGCCCGTTTATAGGGATCCAAACATTCATCCTGGAGAGCCCTATAGGGATCTAACATTCATACTCGAGAGCTCACTCATAGGGATCTATCTTTCTTACAGGCGCTAGTTCCAATGCCAACGACTGAGACGAACGGTTCAAAATATTAATTTTATTTATCTGAAACGGCGAGAGACAAACACAACTTCACACACGCACACGGACATACACATATACAAGAGAAGGTAAAAAATTAAAAATGTGATTATCATAGTCATTTGCCGTGTACGCGGGATGGTCATAGAAGGCAACTTTAGCCGCTATCATTGTTCACGCCCAGAAAACTCCGGACGATGCGGCACGTGTTCAGCAATACTGCCTGCTGAATCAGATGTAGCGAATTTCGTACTCCCAGCTCTTCTAAGATTTGTACGCACCTCGCATGAACGTTTCCAGTGGAGGATATTGGAACCTAAAGTTATTGGTAAGGCGAACGCTTACGTCTATAATTCTAACGTGTTGAGCATGTTTATCTAACCAGAGGACATCTGGACGATTGTGTCTGACTAGGTGGTTAGTCAGAATAGTCCTGTCCCAGTAATGAAGATGGTGCTTGTTCTCTAGTACCTTAACTGGGCTATATTTGTAGTAAGGCTCAAATCTGTCTAGTAAACCAGTGCCCAGGGAAATTTTTTGGTGAATGATCCCAGCAACATCATTATGTCTGCGCGTGTATTCTTGCGAGGGAAGCATCGTACAGCCATCAATGATGTGCTCGATGTTCTCATTGGGATCTCCACAAAGGCGGCATCTGTAAATAACTGCCGCCATACTGAGGATGCGTTTTTGAACATTTCTCGTCTTCATTACCCTGTCCTGGATGACAATGACAAATCCTTTCGTCTCCGGAAAGAGTTCTCCCCGCCTCAACCAGAGGTTTGAAGCATCACTAACCACGCAAGGAAGATCTAATGTTTGGGGCTGTTGCTTGTGCAGCTCTTTAACTCGCCACTGAGTAGCTAGCTGTTCAGCGTTGAGATGTCCGATGTTCTGGAAATCAACAGCGGCCAGTTTTAAGGGAGTATACAGGTCAACTCTACAGCTGTAGTCAAAGAGTAAGATGTTAGTCCTGTTTTGGAAATATTTGCGAAATTGCGTAATCTGACAGTGCTCAGGAATTTTCACGTTGATGATTCTGTTAAGCCTCTCGAGGTCAGTCATGGACCAGGTGACCAACCCAAAGGAGTTTGTTAGGAGAGAAATAGCATAGGTATTAATTGCCTTTGTGATGTTCTTCGCACTGAGGCCAGACGCCAGAATCCGACTAAGGCAACCCGAAAAAGCAGTCTCAAGCGACTTTTTAATTTCCTCCTTCACGTCCATGCCTCTTGGCACACTGCCATTTACTTTACCTTGGTACACTTGTTTCGTTAGTCGTTCATCTTTCATTCTCTCGACATGCCCAAACCATCTCAAAGAATTTCTTTTACATATGTCAACTAGTGTATCATCTAAACCACATTCTTTGACCATTATCTCATTACTTACTTTCCATCAGTGTTTTGCCGCACATCATGCACAAGAATTTCATGTTAATTGCGTTAATTTTACTCTTATCCTTTTCTTGATAGGTCCAGGTCTCGCTATCGTACAGGACAGTCTATATACATATAGAGTTATGTATTGCCCCTTTAGTTTTTTTTGATATATTTTCACTTCTGATAATGCGTCCTGCTCTACCGATAACCTTCTTACCATCGTTTATACGCCTATCTAACTTTCCATCTATCTTTCCATCATTAGTGAATAGGCTACCAAGGTATAGACGTACGTATCAACTTGTTCTATTCTCTCATCATTTAGGAAAATGTTGCACATTGCTTTCTCACGTTTTCCTTCAGAAGCCATTATTTTTGTTCTAAACTTTAGTTTGTTTTAAACTTTAGTTTGTCTATTATTTCAAAAATCACTAATGCTTCCTCTATGAGGAAGCAAATACATTTTGCTAACGGGAAGTAAAGTGCTCGTGAAATGAGCGCCATTAGTAAATATAAATACAAAGTGGAAAAAATTGAGATCGAATTCACAGCTAGTTTCAGTTATAGCGAAGTACTAATCGATTAAATTTAACAGGAATAATGGTTTAAACAATTTATTATTATTTAACAGGAATAATTGTTTGAGCCATTTATTATTATTTATAATAATATTCTCTTAGAATAATGCTAGAAAGTTGCAGTTTAAAAAAACTCCTCTTTTTATCCCCTTATCAATAAATTTTTAAATAAATAAATAATAAATATGGGAAATTTGTAAAACTATTAAAGATATGGAAAATTCTTGTAAAATATAATTTTGATATATATTCGATATAGATATCTTCGATTGATTAGAATGTAGAGGTGAGCATAGGTAAAAAATTAGTGGCTTTCAGAGCTTTTTCTTGTTTTAATCTCACAGTTTCTAAGATGTCAACGTAAAATCACGCATAAACTTATTTTTTTAATTGCTGGCCATTGAGCTGCCAAATTTAATTGAAATCGCTTGAGAATTGAGCCGACAATTTACAAAAAGGTTCAAAATACATGATTCTTCTAGATAAGGATTCTTGGTAGCTTTTTTTTACTTGGCAACATTCAGTACCGCGAATATTAATTGAATCAGTCTGTTCAAAATTGATTTTTTTTTGTTGAAAATTCGTTTTCTTTTTGGTAGAAAACTAATCTTCATGGTTTGCAATTTCGTATTTTTGTTAAAAGTGAAATTTTTTGGTTGAAAATGAAATTGATCTTTTCGTTTGAAAGTTAAACAATTTGAATATACTTTTATGTCTTTCTTGACTGAAAAATCTTTATTCATTAAAACTTCGTCTTTTTGGTATTAAAATTTATCATTGTAGTTGAAAACTCATCTCTTCTCATTGCATGAACATTGAACTATTTTGTTGACATTTTTTTTCGGTTCAAAATTAATTGTTTTCAACTAAAAATGTGAAATTTCTACTTTTTATTGAGAATTTATCTTTTTTATTTGAAAATTCAACTATTCATTTGAAAATTTATGTATTTTGTTGAAAATGCGTCTTTTTCGTTCAATATTTCATCTCTTTCGGTAGAAATTTCATTCTTTTGGTTAAAATATCAACTATTATATTTTTTATTGAGATATTCATATTTTTAAGTTGAAAATTCAACTGTTTGTTTGAATATTAATTTTTTGTTGAAAATTCTTATATTTGGGTTAAAAATTTAACTGCTTTACAGAAAATTCGAATCTGCATTGTAATTTCAACAATTTGGTTGACATTTTTTTTTCTCGGAACAGAATAATCTTTTTGGGTCAAAGATTTTGTATTCTTACACAGCGTCGCCATATCTCGGGAGCGAGTTTTTGTTTTGTGAATAATGGAAAATTCCCTTTTTTCCATCCAGGATGCACTCTGAATTGCCTAACTTTTTTTCGATGAAATGTTTTTCACCCGCATTTAAAAACTTAATATCTCAGAAGTAACACATCTATTTCCGCGAAACTGGATAATTTTTTCTGTTTAAACCTTTTTTGACTACATTCAGCGATTTCTATTTTATAGAATGTCTTTTGGCTAGCCTGAAAGATTCCGATATAATTGATTATCTAGTTCTGTACTTCCACCCTTCAGTTGAGCATTTGTTTATCACATTTGGTTGTTGAAAGATGATGATCAAGTCGAGTCTATTTCGATACAAAAATCTAACTTCTTTTATCAGATTTTCTGATCAAACTGTAGCAAGATTGTTTTCTCGCGTGAATTTTGTTAGTACTGAATTTAGTCCCAAATCGATCCCTAGTTTTTACAGTGTGCGTTAAATCGATTCCGTATAGGTCTCACAAAGAATTGCTTAGGAATCCAGATGAATTTTAAATATCACGGCATACCTTTGTGACATATGTCGCCCGTCAACTCGGTCAATGGCACGCACATATAATACAATATATATTCACGATTCAACACATACAACGCAATATGCTAGCCTAAGGGACTTTTTTCAAGTTTGACGTAGAACAAATTCTGTCGTCAATTTTATCGCCCGATCGCATCGAAACTGGGGCGCATTCTCTGGGTTGAAATTTCGGCTTTGAATTGGTCGAATCAACGTGTAGTCTAAATATGAACCATATAATTTATGCAACGGGATAATATTGATGAAAGATTACATTATTTTAGGCGTACAGCAAAATAATTGAGTTCAAAGTGATCAAGCTAATTGTCCAAATGTCGAAACTAAGATCAACCTAACAAGTATAAATTTAAATAGGGATTTCATTTTCGAGAGACCACTCTATAATTCCGGACAATGAAAGTATTTATATTTTTGGAATTTATTATTTAATGCAAAGTAAATGGAAACTCTAACTTCGATTCAAAATTATTTTTATTAAATTACAAATAATACAAGAACCTTTTAATACATGTAAAATTTGTACATATATCAAATATTATACAAGCAAAAATGAGTGTAATTATAATTTTTAACATCATTTAGGAAATTTGCATTGAAGACTGGAATATAGGGTATCCTAGGCATATAGGACCAGAACATGACTTAAAAATAATATCAATTTTATAAAAAACTATAGGCCGGACCATGACGCATAAATCTGAGGACAAAATCTAGCAAGGATAAAAAGGGATTGAATAGTTTTTGAAAATTATACTTTGGATTTCCTTAAGGATTATAAATTAGGTGATAGTAAGACGTTACAAGAATAACTCTATTTTTATACTTCTTTTATACCACTTTGCCTAAAATTTTGGAAATATTAACATTTGGAAATTTTTGGATGGAGAACTAAAGTTCAGAGTTTCAATAAAGTTTTTGTAAACTTTTTGTTTAATATTTTCATACAATTTCAGAACAACTAAAATGAATTTGTAGAAATTTCCTTCATAAAATAAAGTTAGGTGCTAGTAGGCTGCTAGGTGGGTGCTAATATAGAAAAAGCTTTGTTAAGTTTTAAAATATTAAAATCATTTTGACATTAATAAGCATCTGGCTTTTGTCAAATCACTTGGTAACAAGGTAAAAATTATTTCACTAAAACTTAAAACTTTGGTCCACTGAGATCATTACAAATAAAATATTCCGACCATACGAGCCTATAGGGATTTGACGAAACTCATAGCACGACCAGTGATGGGTTGTTGCTTTTTGTATAATGAGAAGTTGTAGGCTCAGGAAGCTACGATCATGGTTCCTTGAAGCAAACAATCCCGACGCAACTGGAACGTGTACGTTATCCGCTTCTGCTCCTTCTGTCCTAAAAGGTAAGCAAGAGCGGGAAAGTTACGCGAGATAACATCGGGCAACACTGTTCCTTGGAGTCAGGTCTCTAGCCGCGGATGACCTTACGCGGCACACGGGACAGTTGGAGATGCAAGTTTCACCTCAGGATACTTTTTTAGAGCTACCAATCTTTGTAGGATGTTATGAGGAACAGTGTTGACGTACCAGATCAAGTGATCCCAGAAGAACAGCCTTTTGCATCCGGTTCGCGGTGGAATGAGCCTGACGCTGGCAAGCCGGAAGCCTTGGTAAAGCCTGCTCAGCTCGAAAAGAAGTGCTTGATATTTCGCCCGTTTTTCTTCCTCCTTTGCCGTGATATTACCATCGGCTGGTGCCGAGAATTCAATCACGTAAATGATCTTGTTCTTCAGATCTTGGAGGACAATATCAGGCTTCGTAGCACTGATACGTTGAGTGGCGGAGAATGAGAAATTCCAGTAGATCTTACACTGATCATTCTACACAACGGATTCGAGTTCCCCCTGGGCGTATGGCAAGACTGGCAATAGATCAACACCATACAAGTGCCTAAGATGGTAATATAACACTTTTAGAGCCGCATTGTGTCTCTCTATGTAACCGTAGCTCGCATATTTTGAACATCCACTGAGAACATGTCCAAGTGTATCTGGCTCTTGCTTGCACGCGCGGAAGTTGGTATCGCCTACAGGTATATTCATTATGCGCTCGCGGTAAACTAAGGTGTCTATAACGCCGTCTTGACAGGCAAAAAAAAATCCCTCAGTCTTCGATTTTAATCCAGCACACTTGAAAATAATGTTGGACAGACCCATCAAGAGCTCTTCTCTTCGTGTAATGCCGTAGACTTTACCATGATGGGGCTTGTCAGCATGTTCTCTTAGTAGAAGCGTATGTTCTGCTTCCTGTACACGACTTTTGAGCACCAAAGATGTTAGTGATTCTAGGCCCTATGTAGTGTCGCTGGAATCAAATGGGAGGCCAAGCTCCTCTGCGGCCCTATCTGCGGCACGGTATAGAAACGCCGCAGCATTGGCGACTACATGTTGATGTACGAGTCGCATAAGAGAATATGTGTTATTTAGAACTGAGAAGGCTGTAGCCAGAACCGTTCTGCAATGAAGACACTCTCAGCTCAGCAAGCCTCTACCCCCTTTATCTCGACGGAGGTATATTCGCGGCACGGAAGATCAAGGATGATGACTTCGATGGATTGTCATCATCTTGTGTGTGCTTCAGTCAAGTTGCTTTAACTCATCGACGTTCCATTTTACTGCACCAAATGTGTAGAGCAGTATATGAACGGCCAGCATATTGGTCGCCTGGATCTTATTCTTTCCAGATAATTCGGAAGCCCACATTTTTCTGAGAATTTGGCGATACCTTTTTCCAAGGGCCGTTTTTAACACACGCACATCTTGGGTTTCCACTTGCGGTATTCCAAGATATATATATGTTTCTCCAATACCAAGATGTTGAATGGTATTTCCGCCTATGAGTTGAACATCCGGATCGTGACGCGATGATGTAGTTTCTAGTCTTCCTTGGTGTAGGTGGACGCAGGCACACTTGTCCAGCCCGAAGCTCATGCCAATCGCTTTAGAGTACATATTTACCGCCTCCACAAGGAAACTAAGGTCCTCTTTCGAGGAAGTGAAGAGTTTAAGGTCGTCCATGTATAGAAGGTGGTTGACCATATGTTTTCTTTTGTTCGGCGGGCCACATAGGTATCCAGAGCTTTTGCCTCGGAGCACAATAGATAGAGGCAAGAGGGAGATGCAGAAAAGTATCGGACTTAGAGAGTCTCCTTGAAAGACCACCCTCTTACATGTGATATAGCTTGTAGTCACTTGTCTTTTGTCAGATGTTATGACAAATCTTGTCCGCCATCAGAGCATAAGCTCTTTTATGCATCTCACTATTTTTCGATGCACCTCCAGGCACTCAAGGAGCTTAATAAGTAGCTCATGGTTCGTGTTATCAAATGCCTTACGGTAGGCAATCCAAGCCATGGACAGATTGCGTCGATACCTGATCGAGTCCTGGGTAATACACCTGTCTATTAACAGGTTCTCCCTGCAAACTGCCAGACCTCTCTTACATCCACGTTGTTCAACTATTGCACTCCATACCGGCTCGATAGATGTTAATATCTTCTCTTTGAGGATGCCAGTGAATAGCTTGTAGCTGGTGTTTAAACATCCTATGGGCCTGTAGTTCTTTGGACTTGACAAATCTCCGGTCTTAGGGATCAATACCGTGCGTCCTTCCACTAGCCACTGCGGGACGGGTTGTTCTCCGTTTAAGAAAGTAGTAAATATACGAGCTAGATGTTGGTGCGTGGAAGTAAACTTCTTCCACCAAAAGTTGTTGATTTTATCTGGCCCTGGCGCTGAAAATTCCTTAGTTATTCCTCTGGACCTCGTAACCTTTGCCTTTGGCAAAAGTTACGAAAGAGTGATATATCTGAAAAATCTTCATTTAGCTGCTAAGTATCTCCATATACTTGCTCCCAGAAGACTTGAATCTCTTTTCGACTAGATGGATTTTTAACGGCACGTGACGTTTTATTGAACAGACGGGAAGGATGAGTAGAAAAGGTGGAATTTTCCTGAATCCACTCTACTCGCCGTTCCCTTAAGTTTCGACCAAGTGCCCTAACTTTTGGAGTGAATTTTTTATTTAATGTTATGTAGCTAATCACGCACTGAATAATTGATGCCAGTTCAGATTTCAGAGATTAACATCTTTGGGGAGCAAATCGAAGAGAGCAGTATTAGCTTCAGCTAATTTGCCCATCCTGAGAAAGTCTTTTTGGTGGATAGATCTCCTACTTCTCATGTTGGCATTATCGGCTATCTGCGAAGGTGGTATTGCTGGAACGGGCGGAATGTTCGCTGGAGGATTTTGCTCTTCTTCTTGTTGATAAAGAGCTTCATATCCGTTTTTTTCGCAAAAAGGATATCTGATCTCTTAAATTCTGAGGAGTTTGATGAGCATATTCCGAGTGCATATTGGCCCAACGGTCATGCAACCTCTGCATGAATCCTCTTCGCGACGATGAGCTTCTTTGCCAACAGGTATGGATGTCCCACCTGAGGTGGTCCGACCATTTAAATCGATGTTCTCGCGTTTGTCCGGGACCATTGCCTGGTCGTCGCCTCGGTTCCATCCTATTGCCACTCCCAACTGAACTATGGCCTATATCCGAGAGAGGCCTATTGTGGGTGGCACTGCGCGATACTGGTGTCGTAACCGCATAAATCATTGCATTAGGGAGTTAGCCCAGAGCAACGTGTCTGACTGCAAGAGCCGCAGCTCTCGGGCGATGGGGTCGCCACATCCCTACGCCTACTATTATATATATTTACTACTATTATATACTTATATATATATATATATATATATATTTATTTATTCATTTATTACTATTATATACTATTATTATTATTTTTTTTCAATCTTCTTCTCGGGTGAACCCGGTTTTTCATCATTGCCACGGACTAAGTCAAGTGACTGATGAGACGAGGATGTTATAAATTAATATAATACGATGTTTGAAATCTTCTGCGATGATGTTGTAGGTAAAAAATTAGGAACATAGTGTAGTTTGGAGTTCGTCTTTTACCGCTGTTATCCTTACACAGCGGCCGCGAGCGTTGGAGGTGACAACAGTCGCCTCTGGATGCTTTCTTAGAGCTACCATCTGCCACTCCACAGGTTTTTAGTCACTAGCTTCCTGATGGTCTAGAAAATTTCTCACAATGCGACAAGTGTTCAATAAAACAGACTTCTGAGCTGCTGCCAGTACCCTACTGACTCCTAAATGTTCAAGATGTTCAGTGCACCTTCCGTGCACATTGTCTGTAGCTGAAATCACAATAGGATGAATAGATGCCTTTTTTTTACATTCCTCCATATTGTCTTTACTCCATGCCTTAGCTCGCTATACTTATGGATCTTGGTTGTATAGGTTGCCTGCAAATTTCGGTTGAGTGGACAAGCAATGTCGATGATGTAGTCTCTTTCACCTTTTTTTTCTCGCATCACGATGTCGGGTCGATTGGCGCGGATGTAATGATCCGTCTGGATAGTAACATCCCAATATAAGATGTAATCTTCATTTTCTAAAACGGGCATTGGAATGTATCTACAGAGAGGCATCCATTCCGTTAAGAGTCCTAGGTTTAGGGCAAGTTGTTGATGTATAATGCCCGCCACATCATCATGTCTGTGCTTACATTCTCTTTGAGCGATTACGCGACAACCATCAATAATGTGCTCGATGGATTCGTCGGTATCTCCACATGATCGACACCGGTCAACCACGTCTTGATGTAACACGTGTTTGCAATATTTTCTGGTGCTGACAACCTGGTCCTGAATCGCAATGACGAATCCTTCTGTTCTCGATACAGGACGCCCTTTCTCAGCCAAATATTGGATGCCTCACTATCCACTTCATATTGATCTAATGTTTTGGGGTGGTCGCCGTGGATGGCTTTCTGTCTCCATTGCGTTTCTAATTCCTCTATGGTTTCTGCCCTGATATTCAAGGCCTCCTCTGAGGACAAATTCAAGGGCGTGTAGTCAAGATCCTCTTCACAGATCGTGTTGTAAAGCGTAACATCTCGCTTTTTGTTAAAATAGTCTCGCAACTGTATAACTTGTGACTCACACAACAGTTTCCTGACATCTACGATGCCCCTACCATCTCTATGTCGTGATAGATTTACCCTTTCAATCGCCGAATTACTGTGGTGCATTCGGTGTTTCATCATTTCTACGCGGATGATTCTGTTTAATCGTTTGAGGTCGGTGTTCGACCATTTGATGAGCCCAAAGGAGTACGTGAGGACAGGGATGCCATAGGTGTTGATTGCCCTGATCTTGTTTGCCGAGTTAAGAGAACTCTTCAGAACCAATCTGAGTCTTGTAGTAAAGGCAGTCGTTAGGCTTTTCTTAACTATCGTATGCTGAATACCCTTGGATTATATTATTATTATTATTATTATTATTATTATTATACCTTGGATTCGAGAATACTCAGGTATTTATATGACTCGCCCCCAGCCATTGCCTCGATGTCATTCTCGAAATCGTTCTCTAGTTCTGCGGTCCCTAATTTTCCTCAGGTTAAATACACCGTTCTTCATTTAGCTAGTCCAAACTCCATGTGGATATCATTGGAAAACTGCTTTGTGACATCGATCACTTGCTGCAGTTTCTTGCCCGAACTAGCGTATAGCTTCAGGTCATCCATGTATAGTAGATGGGTCACTTGATGACCATCCTCGTTATTATGTACTCGGACATGATATGAGATGAGACATGAGACATGCTATTTAGTGTTTTGCTCAGTGGGTTCAACGCTAAACAGAACCATAATGCACTGAAGGAGTCTCCTTGGAATATACAAGTCGTAATGCATATTGATATAGTTATCCTTGGTTGTCCGTGATCAAAATACTTGATTTTTGTACCCCAAAGCATTATCGCACGACTTAGGAAGTCAATGATGCGTGGGCAAATTTTGTATACTTTTAAGACTTCAAGCAAATAGTCATGTGGTACGGAAGGAAACGCTTGCTTGTAGTCAATGTATGCCACGTGCAAGTTTCTGTGATGTTTATGAGCTTGCGTCATGGCAACAGCGTCTATGGAGACTAGATCTTTACTGCCTCGCGAGTTTTTACAACATCCTTTTTGTTCTTCTGTAAGGATGTCATTCTCGTCGCAGTGAGAGTATACCTTATCTGCGATGATAGCTGCAAGCCATTTATATATTGTTGGAAGACAGGCTATCGGTCGAAATTCAGATGGATTTTGAGCGTATGCTTTTTTAGGCAACATATACGTAGTACCCTGGAGCATAAAGCCTGGCATCAGATCTGGGTATTCTATGATCTTCTGAAAACACCTTGCCAACGCAGGATGCACACTAGTCAGGTACTTGTACCAGAAATTGTGCACCATGTCCGGGCCTAGAGCTTTCCAGTTACTTGCTTTTTTTAAAACCGCTGAAACATCCAAGCTGTGATGTTATTCAGCTCCATTTCAGAGTGATTTCTTGCTCTTTCTTTCTCTACTTGGAACCTCGCAGTGTCCAAATTGCTTCTGTTGGTTTTTCTCCAAACATCCGACCAGTAGTTAGTCATGTCTTCCAATTGAGGGACTTCGGTGTCTAGCTGGTTATTTTGCTTTACACTCAGTTCACGATAGAACTTTCTTTCATCAATGTTCGATTTTGTTGCCTTCTTGCACTATTTCTCTTGTACATCCAATATTATCAGCTTTCTGGTTCGATTTCCTTTCTTATATTGAGTCAGTCGACCCAATTTGCACCTTACTTTGCTGACATCCATATCCAACCTGATCTTCCATGGTGGATCTCGCTCCCTTCCTGGGGCAAAGACTGCACTTGCAGGCCTAGTTATGCGGCCTAACGTTCTAACGGTTGCCACAGCTGCACAGTATACAAGAGTTTGCACCTCTCACGCAGTTTGTGTTGCGTTCAAATGCATAGGTAAAACCTTGCCGTTCAGGTGTTCTATTAGTGCACGCAGATCATTTGTGATGTTCATCTTAGGCAGTGAATGCCTTTGTGTTGGTTCTACATGTCTGAACTCTAGTAAAGCATGACCAAAATTCCTCTCAAGGTGCTGTAGTTTTTCTGGGACTTCGCTGTTCAGACCATCGTTATTAATATCTGTAATGTCTGTTCCACTTCCATTTCGATTGCAGCTAATTCAACAGCCGAAAGCAATCTGTTTACAGATATTGAGCGTTTTTGATCTGCTACATTCTGCTCATTTATGACCATTTTAATCGCCTTCGTGGTTGTTGAACCTCTACTTCTGGCTTTGTTTGTATTAGGCCATCTACCTCTGGAGGATGTGGTGGTGCTGGATCATCACCACGTTGAGGAAGAACATCAATTGCCGGTGCTTGTTCGTGTGACGCGGCTTCCTCTAACTGATGTTCATTGCCGTCGTTTTTCCACGCTGCTTACCACTTCTTGCCGATGTTGTAGCTGGACAGTAGCCCTTTCGGGTATCCCGTTGAGATCCGCCTGTCCATCACGCAGCTCACCACCACCGGCTTACATGCTGCCACCCTCAGCGGTGGCACCAGGGGGGCCCCGACGATCCTCGGGCATCGACCAGCGACTATATATACTTCATAGTTTCTCCATGATTCATGGGTTTTTGGTGCTCCTTTTAGTTCCTTTCCTCTTCGTTCTCTGCCTGTCTGGCATAGGAAACCCTGTCAGTAGCAGTGCAACCGTCAACGTGGCCAATAAAGTCATCAGAGGAAAGCTCAAGCCATACCGCAACGTCATCGCGAGAACACCTTTGGTAGGGTAGTAATATTAATATTTTGTGAACACACTGTGTACGTGGTTGGCATGTTAATAATCTATTATCCAGCAGTCTTGAGAAACATATTGGACAGACTCATCGATAGCTCTTCTTTACGTATAGTGCCGTAGAATTCACAATGAAGGGGCTTGAAGGTGCTTGTTTCTCTGTGGCCCTATCTGCGGCACGGTAAAGAAACGTCGCAGCATTGACGACTTCATGTTGATGTACGAGTCGCATTAGAAAATCTGAGCTATTCAGAAGTGAGCAGGCTGTAGCCAGAACCGTTCTTCGATGGAGACACTCCAAGCTCAGCAAACCTCTACCCCCTTTATTATTAACTTTATTTATTTATTAATTATTGAGAAGTTGTAGGCTCCGGAAGCTACGATCATGGTTCCTTGAAGCAACGAATCCCGACGCAACTGGAACGTTTACGTCATCTACTTCTGCTCCTTCTATCCTAGAAGGTAAGCAAGAGCCGGAAATTTACGCGAGATAACATCGTGCAACACTGTCCCTTGGAGTCAGGTCTCTAACCGCGGCTGACCTTACGCGGCAGACGGGACAGTTGGAAATAAAGGTTTCACCTCTGGATACTTTTTTAGAGTTACCAATCTTTGTGGAATGTTATGAGAACAGTGTTGACGGACCAGATGAAGTGATCCCAGAAGAACAGCCTTTTGCATCCGGTTCGCGATGGAATGAGCCTGACGCTGGAAAGCCGGAATCTTGTTGAGTTGGCTAAGAAATGAAGCTTTCATACCTCCAAGACAGCCGATTATGAGAACTACAAGATGGACTTTGTAGCCTTGGTACAGCTTGCTCAGCTCGAAAAGAAGTGCTTGATATTTCCCCCATTTTTCTTCCTCCTTTGCCGTGACATTACCATCGGTTGCTGCCGAGAATTCAATCACGTAAATAATCTTGGCCTTCAGATCTTGGAGGATAATATCAGGCTTCGTAGCACTGATACGTTGAGTGGCGGAGAATGAGAAATTCCAGTAGATCTTACACTGATCATTCTACACAACGGATTCGAGTTCCCCCTGGGCGTATGGCAAGACTGGCAATAGATCAACACCATACAAGTGCCTAAGATGGTAATATAACACTTTTAGAGCCGCATTGTGTCTCTCTATGTAACCGTAGCTCGCATATTTTGAACATCCACTGAGAACATGTCCAAGTGTATCTGGCTCTTGCTTGCACGCGCGGAAGTTGGTATCGCCTACAGGTATATTCATTATGCGCTCGCGGTAAACTAAGGTGTCTATAACGCCGTCTTGACAGGCAAAAAGAAATCCCTCAGTCTTCGATTTTAATCCAGCACACTTGAGAATAATGTTGGACAGACCCATCAAGAGCTCTTCTCTTCGTGTAATGCCGTAGACTTTACCATGATGGGGCTTGTCAGCATGTTCTCTTAGTAGAAGCGTATGTTCTGCTTCCTGTACACGACTTTTGAGCACCAAAGATGTTAGTGATTCTAGGCCATATGTAGTGTCGCTGGAATCGAATGGGAGGCCAAGCTCCTCTGCGGCCCTATCTGCGGCACGGTATAGAAACGCCGCAGCATTGGCGACTACATGTTGATGTACGGGTCGCATAAGAGAATATGTGTTATTTAGAACTGAGAAGGCTGTAGCCAGAACCGTTCTGCAATGAAGACACTCTCAGCTCAGCAAGCCTCTACCCCCTTTATCTCGAGGGAGGTATATTCGAGGTACGGAAGATCTAGGACGATGACTTTGATGGATTGTCATCATCTTGCGTGTGCTTCGGTCAAGTTGCTTCAACTCATCGACGTTCCATTTTACTTCACCAAACGTGTAGAGCAGTATAGGAACAGCCAGCATATTGGATGCCTGGATCTTATTCTTTCCAGATAATTCGGTAGCTTAAATTTTTCTGAGAATTTGGTGATACCTTCTTTCAAGGGCCGTTTATAACACACACACATTTTGGGTTTCCGCTTGCGGTATTCCAAGATATGTATATGTTTCTCCCTTACCAAGATGTTGAATAGTATTTCCGCCTATGAGTTGAACATCCTGATCGTCACGCGATGATGTTGTTTTTATTCTTCCTTGGTGTAGGTGGACACAGGCACACTTGTCCAGTTCGAAGCTCATGCCAATCGCTTTAGAGTACCTATTTACTGCCTCCACACGGATGTTAATGTCCTCTTTCAAGGAAGCAAAGAGTTTATGGTCGTACATGTATAAAAGGTGGTTGACCTTATATTCTCTTCTGTTCGGCGGGCCAAATAGGTATCCAGAGCTTTTGCTTCCGAGCACAATAGATAGAGCAAGAGGGAGATGCAGAAAAGTATCGGACTTAGAGAATCTCCTTGGAAGACCCACCTCTTATATGTGATGTAGCTTTTACTCACTTGTATTTTGTCAGATGTAATGACAAATCTTGTCCGCCATGAGAGCATAAGCTCTTTCATGCATCTCACTATTTTTGGATGCACCTTCAGGCACTCAAGGAGCTTAATAAGTAGCTCATGGTTCACGTTATCGAATGCCTTACGGTAGTCAATCCAAGACATGGACAGATTGCGTCTATACCTGATCGAGTCCTGGGCAATACACCTGTTTATTAATAGGTTCTCCCCGCAACCTGCCAGCCCTCTCTTACATCCACGTTGTTCAACTATTGCACTCCATACCAGCTCGATAGATGTTAATATCCTCTTTTTGAGGATGCCAGTGAATAGCTCGTAGCTGGTGTTTAAACAAGCTTTGGGCCTGTAGTTCTTTGAAATTGACAAATCTTCGGTCTTAGGGATCAATACCGTGCGTCCTTCCACTAGCCACTGCGGGATGGGTTGTTCGCCGTTTAAGAAAGTATTAAATATACGAGCTAGAGTTACAAAAGAGTGATATATCTGAAGCGTCTTCATTTACCTGATAAGTATCTCCATATACTTGCTCCCAGAAGACTTGAATCTCTTCTCCACTTTTTTACTCGCCGTTTAAGGCACTGTTTCGCTGTTGTAAAAGATCTTATTTCTTGCGACCAGTGCTGCTTGATGGTCAACAATTTACACTTGTTCAGCGTGTGATTTTCTTTCCTTAAGTTTCGAGCAAGTGCCCTAACTTTTGAAGTGAATTTTTTATTTGATGTTATGTAGCTAATCACGCACTGAATATTTGATGCATGCCGTCTTGCCGTTTCAATTTGAAACTGAAGCTGTGCAATACGCTCGCGAGTCTTACTCAGGCGTACTGAAGTATCGTCGCTTCTATTGTCGCTAAGCAGGGAGACCGCCTTCTTGTAAACTACACAGTTCAGATTCCAGAGATTACCATCTTCGGGGAGCAAATCGGGCAGAGCAGTATTAGCATCAGATAATTTGTCCATCCTTAGAAAGACTTTTTGGTGGATAGATCTTCTACTTCTCATGTTGGCATTATCGGCTATCTGCAAAGGTGGTCTTGCTGGAACGGGTGGTATTTTCGCTGAAGAATGTTGCTCTTCTTCTTGTTGATAAAGAGCTTCATATCCGTTTTTTCACAAAAAGGATACCTAATCTCTTAAATACTGATGCGTTTTATGAGCATATTTCGGGTGCCTATTGACCCAGCGTCCGAATATTTAAATCGATCTTCTCAGGTTTGCCCGGGGCCATTGCCTGGTCCTCGCCTCGGTTCGGTCCTATTGCCACTCCCAACTGAACCATGGCCTCCATCCGAGAGAGGCCTATTATAGGTTGCACTGCGCGATACTGGTGAAGTAACCGCATAATTCGTTGCATTGGGGAGTTAGCCCAAAGCAACGTGGCTGACTGCAAGAGCCGAAGCTCTCGGGCGATCTAAGAAAAAGGTTTAACGGAGAGCCCTTGCAATTTTGCAGTTCGATGTACTGCCGCCCCACAGTGGTGCGAAATGAAAAAACGATATTCTAAATAACATGTAGGTCACAATTCTTAATCGATTTTCAATTTTTTTCTCCTAAAAAAATTCAGCATTAAATTTTCAAGAAATCTGTCCTGGCCGATTTTTATATTTTTGTTTGTTTCAGTTTTTATAGAGCTGCAAATAGCGAAAAAATGTTGATTTTTTAAATTATTCCTTTTAATTCTCTGTGAAAATTTTTGTCAGTGGCATCAGGCCTCAGGTTTGATGCATAAGGGTCGGTGGAAGAAAGTAAATTTGTTGACAGGTCAAGTTATTTGTTATAAACAAATGTTTGCAACAAATAGCCAGTATGATGAATTATGTTTTTATGAAGTATATTTATTCATCAAAATCGCTCGTTCAGAGCAACGAGGTGAAATGTGATCATGAAAGTATGGTATCAAATATCATTTATTAACTTTATCAACAAATAATATAAACAAATGCATGATTTGAACAGTTTTAGGCAGAAACAAACCGAATTTTCTTCCAATTGTCTTCGAATCTCATTGGTTGTGATGCACATTGATGTATTTTTGTCTTAGATATTTTTGTCTTCATACAATTCGTTAAATTTATGAACAATTATTATAAACAAATACATGATTTGAACAGTTTTAGGCAGAAACGAACCGAATTTTCTCTCGATTATCTTCAAATCTCATTGCCTGTGCATCACATTGATGTATTTTTGTCATCTGATATAATTTGTAAAATTTATCAACAATTATTATAAACAAATGCATGATTTGTACAGTTTTAGGCAGAAACGAACCGAATTTTCTTCCGATTGACTTGGAATCTCATTGCCTGTGAAGCACACTGATATATTTTTATCATCTAAAATAATTTGTTAAATTCAACAACTATTATTATAAACAAATGCATGCTTTGAACAGTTTTAGGCAGAAACAAACCGAATTTTCTTCTGATTGTCTTCAAGTCTCATTGCCTGCGATACTCATTGATATTTTTCGGCTCACAATATCATTTAACGGATTATATCAGGTAACGAAAATAAATCCATGAGCACCGCAGGAAATGAGACTTGAAGACAATTAGAAGAAAATTCGGTTCGTTTCTGCCTAAAACTGTTCAAAGCATGCATTTGTTTATAATAATAGTTGTTAAATTCAACAAATTATATCAGATGACAAAAATACATCAACGTGCGTCACAGTCAATGAGATTCGAAGACAATCGGAAGAAAATTCGGTTTGTTTCTGCCTGAAACTGTTTAAATCATGCATTTGTTTATAATAATTGTTAATAAATAACGTAGATATTCTTCAAGAATAAATTAATTTGCTCATACGGTCACATAAAAGGCAATGGATTCGGATGTTAAAGAATCATATTTCATTTGTCATGTCTAACCAACGTACGTTTCAACCTTACTCCAGGCCTTCTTCAAAGGTAATCATCACCTAAGTCAAAAATTAATATAATTATAAATACTAATTTGATATACATTTTTTTATAGATTGTTAAAAAGTTGTTTAAAAACATGTTTCGTTTATTTAACTGTAGTGATGTTGATAAATCCTTAAAACATTTCAATTCTATTGTTTATATTATAGTCATTTTGGAGTAAAATTTTAGTTTATCCACATTGCGGTTTTTATATTAAAATTTAGTCTTCATATAAGTAAAACATGATCTGTCCTATTTTTTTATCATATGCTTTATCAAGATTGAAATTGAAAACTCAAAAATTTAAAGAGGCTTCAATATTTTATAATAACTACATTTTTACTAAACGAAGTGTTGTGTTTCGGACGGACAAACATAGACTATCAAATGCATTAGAGATCAAGCTAGTTTTCACTCAGTAATCAAGAAGGCTGATCACTACAGGTAAATAAACGAAAAATGTTTTTAAACAACTTTTTGACTATCTATCAAAAAAATGTATATCAAATTAGAATTTATAATTATATTAATTTTCGAATTCGGTGATAATTACCTTTGAAGAAGGCCTGCAATAAGGTCGAAACGTACGTTGGTTAGACATGACAAATAAATTATAATTCTTTAACATCCGAATCAATTGCCTTTGATGTGACCGTATGACCAAATTAATTTATTCATGAAGAATAACTACGTTATTTAAAAAAAAGGTCGAAGAAAATTCTCAGTGAGGAAATACTCCAATTCACTAAATATGCATATGCATATATAAATGGTTAATCAATTTAATAAATTATATCAGATAATAAAAATACATCAATGTGCTTCACAGACCATGGGATTTAAGGACAATCGGCAGAAAATTCGGTTCGTTTCTGCCTAAAACTGCTCAAATCATGCATTTGTTTATAATAATTGTTAATAAATTGAACAAATTATATAAGATGACAAAAATACATCAATTTTCATCACAGGCAATGAGATTCGAAGACAATCGGAAGAAAATTCGGCTTGTTTCTGCCTAAAACTGTTCAAATCATGCATTTGTTTATATTATTTGTTGATAAAGCTAACAAATCATATCGGATACCACATGTTCTTGATCACATTTCACCTCGTTGCTCTGAACGAGCGATTTCGATGCATAAATATACTTTACAAAAACATAATCCATCATACTGGCTATTTGTTGCAAATATTTGTTTATAACAAATAACTTGACATGTCAACAAATTTTTTTTCTTCCACCGACCCTTGCGCATCAAACCTGAGGCCTGATGCCACTGACAAAAATTTTCACAGATAATTAAAAAGAAAAATTTAAAAAATCAAAATTTTTTTCGCTATTTGCAGCTCTATAAAAGTTGAAACAAACAAAAATTTTAAAATCGGCCAGGACAGATTTCTTGAGAATTTAATGCTGAATTTTTTTAAGAAAAAAAAATTTTTAATCGATGAAGAATTGTGACCTACATGTTATTTTGAACATCGTTTTTCATTTCGCCCCACTCGCACCCTTCACTTTCAGGAAGCCCCTATTATTTCGGTTATTAAACAAACAATAAAAAGTTTTCCTGAAGAAGTGCTCTGCAGCGCGTAGGCTAATATCTTTTAGATTATGTATGCCAAAAACTAGATAATAATCTATGCTCATGTGCTTGGCCCAACTCTTACAGTGTGTGTAATTGCTTATTGCTCCCATGTTGTTTAAGTCCCTTCAAAAACAAGCAAATGTAAGAGGTGGAACAGTATACCTATTACAAGAGATTGAGTCGTCATTGATCATGAAATTATCGAGTCAGATCGTGTCAGATCCTATACAAACTTAACCTTTCTTGTATATAATTACGCAAATCACTAGCGTCAGTGTAATAATACTGCACCTGCTAAAGTACCTCTAATAAATCTACCAAAGTAGCGATCACGAACTCCGACAGGTTGAAATCGAACATTTAATTAAATTTCGGGCGTTTCTTTAGCCATTTGGCTCGTGATTCTCGGCCCTTTCTGTTATCGAAATTTATTCGATACTAATTATAGGGGACCAGAGAAACACTACTACATTTCGAAACATGGATGGCAACATGTGAAAATTCTTGCAATTTTAATTGTCTCACAATTCTCATTGAAAAAATGAGAAGATATTTATACATTTCAAAAATAAACAAAAGTTACAAAAAAAAATATTTTTTAATATTTGGGCAGAGTTTATTGCTTGCAAAATAATAGTTTGTTTATATTCATTTATTTACAAATTTTTCTGACGTTCAGTAACATTAAAAATATGCGGATGGCTGTTTTTTATAACATTTCGGTATATTAGTTTTATCTTTATAAAACAAACAATTTCAAAAAGAAATCTGCCCGCTTAGCGGGCACATTCTCGTCGCGCGCTTTGTGCGCGGCTCGCTTCGCTCGCAAGTTTGAGCGCGCCCAGGGCGCGCGACTGTTGGATCTCGTGCTTCGCGCTCGATCATATATTTATCTCGCGCTTCGCGCTCGATTATATATTCACCTCGCGCTACGCGCTCGGGCGTATTTACATCGCGCTTTACGCTCGGCTCCTCTAGATGTCTGAACTTCGTGTTCGGCTTCGATAAAAAGAAAAAGTTTGTTTGCAAATATTATAAAATTATCAAAACCTCTACATATTAAGTGATTGTTAAATTTGTTTTTATTTTAGACTGAAAAGGAACTTTATTTACTCAAGGTTCTATCGACCTTAAGGAACACATTCTCATCCAGACACTCGCGCTTCGCGCTCGATATTTGATTTGAAAATCATTTGAACCTTGCGTTCCACGCTCGGTTCTGTGCACCGTATGATAGAAACAAAAAAGTTTGAGCGCACTTACGGCGTGCGATTTGGAAAAATACACTGAGCGCGCACTTTGTGCTTCGTGTTATATGTTCTTCATATACAAATTACTAAATTTGTATTTGATTTCAAATGAAAAATAATTATATAATTTAGGCGACAAATTTTATTAGTTAAAATTTTATTTTAGCTTGTGCCGTTTTTCAAAAAAGTTAATTTTTTTCATTTTGAATATATTCTTACAACAAAAATTGATTACAAGTTTGTAAACCTTTTTTGAATGCACAATTTTTGTTCATTTATCTGTTTTCGTACCTTGCATTGTTTTTTCAAAAATTTGATTTTTTTTACTGTCAATGTTATTTTCACGAATAAAACAAAAACTACGCATCCTATCGAAACATGATTCACAACAAATTTGTACCTCTTCCTCGGATAAACAAATTTTGTTTTTAGCATTTTTTTCGTAGCTCGTGTTATTCGTCTAAAAATTTGATTTTTCTATTTTCAATGCTGTTTTTTACGAATAAAACAAAAACTGTGCGTCATATCAAAAAGTGAATGATAACAAATTTGTAGATCTTTTTTAGGGGCACAATTTTGGTGGAATGATCTTTTCTCGTATCTTGCATAGTTTACAGCAAAATGGAATTTTGGATTTTTCATTATTTTTTTGTGCGATCAAAATTTGGATTTTTTATTTTTCAAAAAATTCAAAAAGTTTTCATGAAAATATTATAGGGTGTTCAAAAAGCAACGTTTTCTCCTCCTGACTTTTTTCCATATCGTGCGTTTTTCGGCTTAACCCGAATCCGCCCACGGGGTCATATATGGTACGGCGAGCAGTGGTTTATGAAAAACGACTTATCCTGGTCTTTCACATTTAAATCTCGCGCAAAACCGTTGTATGCTATTCAGAGAGGTTACCCAAATAATTTTAGGCTGCTGTTTAGTGCAAGTTGGCAACCTGGAGCTGCGGAGGGTATTCCCCGTTCCAGATTTTGTTTGAAGAAAAAAAAATTTTGGGCTGATTCGGGTTAAAATGTTCATTTTCGTTTGTTTTTTGAAATTTTTAAAAATGGTATAACTCCAGTAATTTTTTTTATCACGAAAAGTCATTAGGATATTTTGTTCGTCATTTTGCGTACTACTAATAACCGTACATAGAATTTTCAAATCTTCAAAAAAAGTGGTCTCAAAAATTTTCAAAATGTGCTCACTTTTTGAATTTTCATCCAAAATAGCTGGTTGACGAACTCGTTATTTATATGTAGGCCATAAAAAAGTGTGCCAAAGCCTAATCAAATCTGATCATTTTTTCGAAAGTTATCGTGCCTACAGACAGACAGACTACAGACAGACTACAGACAGACAGACACCTTGGTAAAAATCGTTTTTTCTGACTCAGGAGGTCTCAAAACGTGGAGATTTGATAAAAACCGACTATGTCAAATTTTACATAAAACCAATACCTTCTCATTAGAATGATAATGTAAAAACTAGTTGTGAATTCGATCTCGAGTGTTTCCACTTTGTTTGTATTTATAATTACATGGTGCTCATTTTACGAGCACTTTGCTTCCCGTAAGCAAATGTATTTGCTTCCTCATAGAGGAAGCATTAGTTCTTTCTTTCAATAATAGATCAATCAAAGTCTTTATTTTCATCAATTTAAAAATAGAAATTTACAAAAAATACAAAATAATACAAAAAATTTTTTGAATACAAAGACAAATCAGACAAATCAAATTTTGTATTCAAAATGATAATTTTTCGAGCTGGAAAAGGGAAGGAAAAGTTCTGCCGCACCCTATCCCTTTCCCAGCTTTATGATTTCTTTACAGAAATTGTCAGAATTATTTTATTTGAAAATTTATGAGCAAAATGTCTTTTTTATTCATGCGTCCACTTTGAATTATGTCAATGAAAAATGTTTTTCGGTTTGGAGCAGATGATTCAAATATTATCAATGAGTATAACTTCCTTAATCTTCAATAAACTGTATCAATGTTATAGGTCAATCGATTCGTCTTGAATCAACACAACTTTTCTATTCTCGCATCAACTTTAAATTATGAAAATGAGAAAATTTTTACTATAAGAATCGATTTTAAAAATATATAAAATACCATAACTTCCCTACTCTTTAATAAAATGTATTAATATTGTAGTTCAACCGATTCGTCTCGAACAAAGAAATCTTTTATCTTGTTGCATCAACTTTGAATTATGTCAATGAAAAAAGTTTTGCTATAAAAAACCGATTTTCAAAATATGTAAATTACCATTTAACTTCCCTACGCTTTAATAAAATATATCAATATTATAGGTCAGTCGATTCGTCTCGAACCAAGGAATTCTTAATATTCTTGCATCAACTTGGAATTATGTTAATGAATAAAGTTTTACTATAAAAAACCGATTTTTAAAATATTATTAAGTGCTAAGAAAATGCAACAAATATTTTTGGAAATCCTTTGGTCAGTTTCAAGATATTAGTTGGGAAAATAAGCCCTCCAAATTTCATAAATTTATCTGCAACCGTTTCCAAGTTATCGTGTTCACAATAAAGTGTGGCATCCACACAACCACACACACACATCCACACACATATACTCATCCACACACACATTCGGACAATTCCTTAGAACATTGTATTAGACATTTTTAAATTGGGGAAGGTTCATTTAAATGAATTTAAAAATTTTGGAAAATGTTACCATTACAAAGCTACCCATATGAGGAAGCAAAAAGAGTTTATCTTGTGCTTGAAATTCCGGAAATTTATGAAGCAATTTGACCGTATATGTACGTAACTCCATACCGGCCATAATGACCCTTTTCACGCGGACGAAAAAAACCAACGATTTTTGACCTGGGTAAATGCGCGCACTTTCCATACCCACAGTGGGGCGAAATGGAAAAACGATGTTCAAAATAATCTGTAGCTCGCAATTCTTCATCGATTTTCAACTTTTTTTTTCAAAAAATTCAGCATTAAATTCTTAAGAAACATGTCGAGGCCGATTTTTTAATTTTTTTTTTTTTTTAATTTATATAGAACTGCAAATATCGAAAAAAATGTTGATTTCCAAATTTTTTTTGTTTAATTCTCTGTAAAATTTTTTTTTAGTAGCATCAGGCCTCAGGTTTGATGCGCAAGAATCAGTGAAAGAAAAGAATTTGTTGTTATGTCAAGTTATTTGTTATAAACAAATATTTGCAACAAATAGCCAGTATGATGGATTATGTTTTTGTGAAGTATATTTATGCATCGAAATCGCTCGTTCTGAGCAACGAGGTGACATGTGATCATGAAAATGTGATGTCCGATATCATTTGTTAACTTTAACAACAAATAATATAAACAAATGCATGATTTGAACAGTTTTAGGCAGAAACAACCCGTATTTTCTTCCGATTGTCCTCGAATCTCATTGCCAGTGATACACATTGATGTATTATTGTCACCTAAAATAATTTGTTTAATTTATCAACAATTATTATAAACAAATGCATGATCTGAACAGTTTTAGGCAGAAACAAACCGAATTTTCTCCCGATTGCCCTCGAATCTCATTGCCTGTGATACACATTGATGTATTTTTGTCATCTGAAATAATTTGTTGATATTATCAACAATTA
>CAKNYM010045738.1:98951-116443 GCA_932195095.1 Andricus curvator | reverse complement strand
ATGAACTTTCGAGTTCGAACTGCTAATCTATAATAATAATATAATAACTTTTCAAACTGCAACATCACTTTACGAGCAACATTTTTTATACACAGTTTCAATCTATTTTCGAATATAACGTGTTTTAACACTTAAAATATTTTTTAATAGCGTATTTAAAGTTTGTCTTTTTTAAGGAAAATACTGACGAGTGATTCAAAATTTAAATTTTTCTAATTACAAGGGTCTTTTAATTTGATTAAATTGAAAACTTCTAACGTTGAAGAGGATTTCAAAAACGTATTTATTAATTGTATAGTTTTCGTATCGGATAGATATTTTTTTGTATGTGCTTTCCAAATTGTAAGCTTTAAAAATTGGCTAAGATGCTGTTGTTTTTTTTGAGATTCTTAAGCTTTTTGTTAGATGTGGCTAGATGCCTCATATTTCGTAGATCAGACACACTATATCAAAATTTGTGTACCTATGGACTGAAAGAACGCTTCTTGCACTTATTTTAAACTTATTTCTTGCCTGATTAGCTTAATTAAAAAATTTCCTGTTGTTTTGTTTTTTGGAAAATATCGATTTCCTTGATTGAATGTTCAAGCGATGTTCAAACAACCTTCAAAATAAATCGAAACACTTTTTTCCGGCAAAGGACGATTCCTGTACTTATTTTGAAGTAATATTTCCTTGCTTGTATCTTCAAGAGATGATAAAAACAATCATAAAATAAATTCAAACACTTTCCCCGCTGCACGATGTTTTCTCATGTTCATTTTGAAGTGATTTTTGACCCCAAAAGTTTAATCATAAAACATTTCGTTTTTTTTTGGTTTTTAGGAAGGCTATGGCTAGTCGTCCCGAAAAACTGCGGAAATTAGAAACGGGGATGGATTAGCCGTCCTGAAAAATTGGGACGACCAGCCAAGCTTATGATAAATGTTGGACTAGTCATCCTGAATTTCGGGTCGACGAGACGCTTCGATTTAGAAAATGTCGATTTCCTTGCATGAATATTCAAGGGATGCTAAACTAAACCCCAAACATCCAAACTGTTGTAAAAAGTTGAAAAAAAACATTAACTTTACAAAAATGAGGGTATACCTTGATATTTTTTTCTAAATCATAAAAAATATTATTGTATAAATTTAAGGCAAATTGGACTATATGTTGTGCTCCCTAAATGGCGTTAAATCTTTAATAGAGAATATCTTTCAAATTAATAGAGATGAATGTTTCAAATATAGGTCTGTGAGTTCTGCTTGGTTTCCTCTGTAATTGAACAATGAGCGAACAAACTTGATGAATCCACTTGAGTGCATTCCTCAATTCAAGGATATATTTTAGTTTGAAAGCCATTATTAAAAATCAAATTTGAAATGCACTATTATAATCTGTCAGCCTGTTAAATAAATTAAATGCAAAAAAATCTGTTTAAATTAATATAGTCTTGAAGTTAATAAAAAATTGAAAATTAAATTATTCACTACTGAATTAGCAAAGGCATATTTCACTGATTATTCATGTTCTAATGATATAAATGTAAAATTTCTTGTTTGCATATGAAATGAGAATATAATCTCATACATGATTACCGTATATTCAATTTAAAAATGAAATTGTAAAGTTTTGTGAACTGTATATTATAATAGAAATATTGAAAAGTATTTATGAATTTTAAAAAGTGTGTAAACTTTTAAGAAAGTGAACCTATTTAAAAATCAATCGTAGTCGGAAATCAAATTTTTTCTAAAAATTCATTTATTTTATGGATAGACGTGAAAACCAAGAGGAAATTTTTTTTTGCCAACTTTTTCGCCAACTATTCCATGTTTGGTCGAACGTTAATCTTCTGGAGTTTAAAATTGAACTATTCAGTTGAAAAATTCTGTATTTTGTTGAAACTTTGTCTTTTCTGGTGGAATAATTATCTGCTTGGTGACTAATTCACCTTTTTGGTTGAAAATTAATTTCTTTGGTTGAAAATGTACCTGTTGTGTTAAAAATTTCTTTAAAAATTCAAAATTTGGTTTGAAATGTATATATTTTGTTAAAAATTAATCTTTTTTTGGTAAAAAGATAATTTTTCAGGTTGAAAATTCAGTTCTTTGGTTAAAAATTAATGTTTAGGTTGAATATTCCTTTAAAACTTAAAAATTTGGCTCAATATTCATGTATTTTGTTAAAGTTTCTTATTTTTCGTTAAAAAAAGTAATCTTTTTGTTTTGAAATTCATCTCTTTGGTTAAAAATTAGTTTTCAATTGAAAACTCATTTTTTAACTGAAAATTTAACTATTCAAGTTATTGTCCAAAACGTATCTTTTTTTTGGATATTTAATCTTCTTGGTTGGAAATTCCACCTGTTTGGTTGAAAATTCCCCTTTTCTTTGTTGCAAATTAATTATTTTAACTGAAAATGTAATTCTTTTATTTTTTGTTCGAAATTAATCTTTTTGACTTGAGAACTTGTGAGTTGGATGACATCTTATAAAATTCTCTATGACTGTTGTCACTAAACTTGTTTACAATATAATATGTATTTAGAAACGAAATTTTTTTACATTAACATTAGTGATCTCCTAGGTGTAAGGTTGTTTCTATGTCCAAAAGAAAAATGTATAACGGTCAGAGCAAATGAAAAATTGGTCAGGGGAAAAAGACAGGGAAAGTCAGACAAATTCGAAATTAGGATTTTGTAGCAAGCCTGATATTGCCAATTTGATTACTCAATACCGCTAAATATGAATTTTGAAAAAAAAATTTTAGGTTTACGTAAGTAACTGAACTTACATGACTCATTAATTAAACTTTTTAATCAGTAGGTTTGAAATTAATGAAATTGCTGTAAATAAATTCTATTTAACCAAGTACTTAAAAATTTTAAGCTGTTTAAGTACTGAATAATAACTTCAACTTAGTCATAACCAAATACCAAACCTCAAAATAGCCATTTTTGAGCAATTTTTATCTCTTCAAGAGATATTCATCTCCAAAAATATGGAAAACATTTAAAGCAGTGGTGTAGTAGAGGCCTGGTGGGGCCTATCGCCGCGCTGCCAGGGTACTTTTTTTGAACGTGTGGCGGTGCCAAGCCACTTTCTTGTCACACGGAAAAGTTTTCCAGTTATGGGCCATACATGATCCACGTTACCAATTTTGAGCTTTTTTGACCTCCCCCTCCCCTGAAAGTAACGTAGCTGTTGGCTAAAGACGGATTTTTCGTTTATAAATTCTTTTAAATTAAATTAATATGGACAACACATTTAATTAAATATGAAACACTTTAAATTTCTAAGATATAAAGCCGAAATACATTGTATTTTCAAACAAATATTTAATTTTTGAACAAAAAAGATTTTCTTTCTTAAGAGATGAATTTTCAACAAAAAAGACGAATTTAAAAGAAAATTAACTTTCAACTCAACAATTGCATTGACAACCAAATAGATGAACTTTCCAGTAAAAGAGACGAGTTTTCCAAAAACAGTTGAAGATTTAACAAAATAGTAAAATTTTCAAGCCAAAAAGTCGAATATTTTCGAAGGCAGTTTAATTTTCATAAAAAAAGCTCTTTTTCAACCAAGTAAAATAAATTTTCAACCAAGAAGGATGACTTTTCTACCATAAAAGATTAATTTTCGATCCAAAAGGATAAATTTTTAATAAAATAGTTGAATTTTGGATAAAAAATGATGACTTTAACAAAATAATTGAATTTCTAACCAAGTAGTTGAATTTTTTGCGTACAAAGGTGCATTTTCAATCAAATGGTCGAATTTTTAAACAAGAAAGATCAAAATTCAATCCAGTTCTTGAATGTTTAAGACAAAAGGACAAATTTTTTAGAATACAGTTGAGTTTTTATCAAAAAAGTTCATTTTCAACCAAGAAAGATGACTTTTCTACCATGAAAGATCAATTTTCAACAAAAGAGTAAAGTTTTTGAGCTAAAAAGTCGAATGTATTAGAAAACAGTGGACTTTTAAATCAAAAAACATGATTTTTTAATAAAAAAGAGAATTTTTAATCAAGAAAGATGAATTTTTAATAAGATAGTTGAATTCTCAACCAAAAACTTGAACGTTCAATAAACAAGAAAAATTTCCTACCAAAAAAAAATGAATTTTCAACAAAATATATGAATTTTATACCAAATAGTAGAATTTTCTACCAAATAATTGAATTTTCAACCGCAAAAATGAATTTTTTTCATCAAAAAAGTCAAATTTTTAACCAAATAGATGAATTTTCCACGAAATAGTTAAATTTTGAACCAAGCAAATGAATTTTCAATAAACAGGATTTATTTTCTACCCAAAAAGACAACTTTTCAACAAAATGCATTAATTGTCTACCAAATAGTTGAATTTTCAACTTTTACAATATGCGGAATAAAGTTTCAACGAAAAATGGAATAGGTAAATTTTCAAATACAAAGTCTGCTAAAATAAAATAACTTTGCACAAAAAAAAAACGAATTTCCAACAAAATTGTTAAATTTTCAACCAAAAAGATGAACTTTTGACCAAGAAGATTAATTATCTACCAAACAAGAAAAATTTTGAATAAAATACATGGATGTTCAACCAAAAAGTTTAATTTTCCACCAAATAGTTTAATTTTTCACCAGGTTGTTCATTTAAAAGCAAATTGTTTAATTTTTAGCTAGAATTATGAATCCCTATTAAAATTTTTTTTTTACACATTAGAGTTCAATTTCAAGTCAAATAAACGACTTTCCAACCAAAAAAGATGAATTCTTAACGAAGCATGTAACAGTGGATATTTCGAACAATAGCATTCTTAACCAAAAAGAATAAATTTTCAACCATAAAGTTAAACTTTCAACTAAAAAATATAAGTTTTTAACTAAATAATTAATTTTTTTAACTGAAAGAGGTACATTTACTACAAAAAATTAAATCGTTTAATTGTCAGTTAAAAAAATTTATTTTCAACCAAACATGAAACGAATTTTCACCAAAGTAGTTAGATTTTCAACGAAAGAGATGAACCTTCAACTAAAAAAATGCCCTTTTAACAAAGTGGTTAAATTTTTGATAAAAAAAATATGACTTTTTAACAATATAGTTCCATTTTCAACAAAATAATTGACATTTCAACCAAATAATATAATTTTTAATCAACCGAGATAAATTTCGAACTAAAAATATAATAGTAGCCTTTTCGATAAAAAAATGAACTTTTACCCATAAATGTAGTTGGATTTTCTTATTGGGTTTGAGTTCTAAAAGTTATCTAAGATCGTAACGTTATTTCCACTTATAACTCCCCCCCTGTTACCAATCTTAGTTTTTACCCCCTTCTCCCTCAAAGTAAAAAAGGAGGTAACATTTTTGATTGTGAACCGAACATTTTTTCAGAAATAATTATTTCAATTTGGATAATTCAATGGATATTTTGAAAAATGGCATTTTTTTCACGTGTCGTGAAAATACAATTTTTGATTGATATTTAACAATAAAGTTACTTTTGCTGATGTCAAATACAAATTTTAATTCTACTGAATATGTCTGGATTTGGTTAAATAATAGAAGTTTACATTAATGAATCTTAAATTTTCATTACTTTTATTATGCACACAAATATGACATTCTTTGCCACTGTCCTTCATTTATGAGAGACAATATTAATGTCCAAATGTATATACAATGATGAAATAGCAACCACATGAATCTAATTATATACATAGTACATTCCTAATTAGCAATTAGGAATTTAACCCTGCAACTGAAGGTAAATGCAATGAGGCATGCATTTACCTGGTATTAATAGTGCATAACCCCAAATAGCGGAAATTTATTTCTTCTGAGAATTGTCAGTATTCGCTTGAATTCGAGGACACGATTCACCTGTTTCGACCCTTTCCTCTAATTAAGTGACATTGAAGTAATAACCGTTCATTTCGCGAACGATAATTCTTCACTGCGCCCCGATCTAAAAATATGTTATGGAACTGTGTGTAAGTGACAGAAAACAAACGTTGATTCTCAAGTAAGAAATTTCATCGATTTTTAATTAAAATATGGTTGAAAAGTCTACTATTATATTTTTGGTTCAGAATTCATCTCGTTCTGTTAAAAATTCTCCTATTCGGTTGAAAATTTAATTATTTTGTTGAAAATTCAACTAATTTGTTAAAAAGTAATCCTTTTTGGTCAAAGATTGAACTATTTGGTTGAAAATTGAACTGCTTTGTTGAAAATTCATTTCTTTTGTTGAAGATTCATCTCTTTGGTTGAAAATTCAACTATTCCATTTTTAGAAGATTAATCTATCTGGTTGAAAATCATCTTTTGGGATCAGTGTTTAACTTTTTTTTGCAGAAATTCATTTCAGTTTAAAATTCATGTTTTTAGTTGAAAAATTATGTATTTTGTTGAAAATTCGTTTTTTTTATTAGATTTTTTTTGGAACATTGTTTGAAAATTGATCTTGTCTAGTTAAATATTTATGTATTTATTTTTAAATTTGTTTTTCGGTCGCAAATTAATCTTCTTGGTGGGAAATTCATCCTTTTCGGTTAAAAATCCAGGAGTTTGGTTCGTGAAGTAATCTGTATTGCTTGAGGATTTAACTATTTTGTTAAAAATTCGTCTCTTTTGTTTGAATTCTCTATTTCTAACTGAAATTTTTTTTGGTTGAAATATCAACTATTATAAGCTAGCACCTCCACAATCAAATTTTGGGATTTTTCATAGCTCAGAATTTTGGGCTTTTTTTGGGCCACAATTAAAATTGTTGGGCTCCTTTACTTTTTTCCAAAAATCAATTTTCTTGTGTAGGTGCTAGCTTACATTAACCTAGCCATTAACCATTGACCTATTAATTCCACCAGAATTTTGGGCTTTTTTTGGACTCTTGAAATCTGCAACAAAAATTGTCCCCAAAACAACCCTCAAGTTCCAAAGTCCAGATATGACTTTTCCAAAAAAAAATCTTTTTTGGAATTTCACAGTGTAAATAGAGTCTCTGATTTTTGGGCTCCTCAAAAATACCAACACCGATTTTTGGGCTCCAACCCTTAGCGTTCAAAAGCAATCCCTTAACACCGAGCAGATATGACTTTTTCAAAAAATAATCTTTTTTACAATTTCACAGTGTGAATAGAGTGTCTGATTTTTGGGCTCCTCAAAAATACCAACATCGATTTTTTGGCTCCAACCCTCAACGTTCAAAATCAACCCCTTAACGTTGACGTTAAGGCTTGGAACCCAACAATCGGAGTGGGTATTTTCGAAGGGCCCAAAAATCAGAGACTCCATTCACACTGTGAAATTCTAAAAAAGATTATTTTTTGACAAAGTCATATCTGCTTGGCGTCAAGGGGTTGCTTTTGAACGATAAGGGTTGAAGCCCAAAAATCGGTGTTAGTATTTTTGAGGAGCCTGAAAATCAGAGACTCTATTTACACTCTGAAATTCTAAATAAGATTATTTTTTGACAAAGTCATATCTGCGTCGTGTTAGGGGGTTGATTTTGAACGTTAACGGTTGGAGCCCAAAAATCGGTTTTGGTATTTTTGAGGAGCCCAAAAATCAGAGACTCTATCCACACTGTAAAATTATCAAAATAGTATATTGTGTATCGAGGCTATTTTAACGAGTGTGAACTTGCCGCCCGAGCGAAGCGAGGCGAGGTCGGCAGTCGCACGAGGCAAAATAGCCGTACGCCCTTGATACACACCATACTTTTTGTCCTATACCCTTCTTGAAAACAAGCATGTTAGGCAGATAGAGGATGTTTGGTGTACTTGATAATTTTAGATTATAAGTGAAAGAAAGAAATAGTGTACTTTGCAGAAGGGAGACTGTGGGGTGCAGCGATACAATTTTTTTAAAGATAAAGATAATTTCCTTTATATTCTCACTTGCGTGGTGCAGTATATGTGTAGCGGGCGTAAAGTTTTATGTAGCGGACGTAAAGTATTATTTAGCGGGCGTAAAGTGTTGTGTAGCGGGCGTAAAGTTTCATGTTAGCCCGGCGGCGGAGTGTGCATGTGCGAACGTCACTGAGCTGGAAGCGGGCATATTACGCCTGCCTCACGTGCATGCAATGGCGCGTTTTCAAGGGGGGTCGGACAAAAAGATTATTTTTTGACAAAGTCATATATGCGTGGTACCAAGGGGTTGTTCTTTAACGTTAAGGGTTGGAGCCCAAAAATCGGAGTGGGTATTTTCGAGGAGCCCAAAAATCAGAGACTCTATCCACACTGTAAAATTCTCAAAAAGATTATTTTTTGACAAAGTCATATCTGCGTGGTACTAAGGGGTTGTTATTTAACGTTAAGGGTTGGAGCCCAAAAATCGGAGTGTGTATTATCGAGGAGCCCAAAAAAGGCCAAAAATACGCCGGGATTAAATTTGTGAAAAATTCAATTTTTTTTAAGGGGATTGATTGTGGGACTTGAGGGTTGTTTTGGAGAAAAATTTTTTTGCGGATTACAAGAGTCCAAAAAAGCCCAAAATTCTGGTGAAATTTCATTTTTATTATTTTGTGGTTTTAGGAAGTGGAGGTGCTAGGTTAATGTAAGCTAGCACCTCCACAAGAAAATTGATTTTTTGAAAAAAGCAAAGGAGCCCAAAAATTTTGATTGTGGGCCAAAAAAGCCCTAAAAAAGCCCAAAATTCTGAGCTATGAAAAATCCCAAAATTCGATTGTGGAGGGGTTAGTTGAACTCTGTTGTTGAATTTTTTTCAAGATCAATCATTTTATTTTAAAATTCATCGATTTGGTTGAAAACTTAACTGTTTTGTTGAAAATTCATTTATTTGGTTAAGAAATAATTTTTTCCAAATAAAACTATAACTATTCCATGTTTAGTGGAAAATTGATTATGTGAATTGAAAATTGATGTTTGCTATTTGTCTATTTTCTATTTATCTATTGTGTTGGAATTTCGTCATTTTTGATCGAAAACTAATCTTCTTGGTTGAAAATTCATCCTTTTTGGCTAAAAATACAACAGTTTGGTTTGTAAATTAATCTGTTTTGTTTGAGAATTCAACTATTTTGTTAAAAATTTGCATTGTTTTATTTGAATTTAATGGTTTACGATTTGAAATTAGAATACTTTTTCAAAAATTAATTTTTGGTTGTTGAAGATCCACAATTTTAGTTGAAAATTTATATTTTTCAACCGAAAATTCAACTGTTTTGTAAAAAGTTAGTCTTTTTAGTTTAAAAATTCAATAATTTGGTAGAAAATTAAATTATTCAGTACAAAATTATCTTTATTGTTTAAAAATTCATATTTATGGTTGAAAATTCAACTGTTTTGTAGATAATTTCTCGTTTTGGCTTTAAAATTCAACAATTTTGTGGAACATTGATGTATTTTGTTGAAAATTTGTCTTTTTGGTTAGAAAATAACTCATATTGCAAATTTATCTTTTTGGTTGAGGATTCAACTATTTGGTTAAAAATTTGTATTTTTTGGTTGAATATAACTGGTTGAAAATTCTTTTTTTTTTTAATTGAAAATTAATTTTACAAACTAAAAATTTGACGATTCTACTTTTGGTTCAAGAAATATATTTATTTAGTTCAAAATTCATCTATTTTATTGAGTATTTAATTATTCTGTTAGAAATTCCTTTTTTTATCTATGAATTTCACTATTCCATCCGTGGTTGGAAAGTTATTCTTTAGAAATTGAGAATTCAACTATTTGGTGGAAAATTCATCTTTTTGGTTAAAAATTCGTCCCTTTGTTCCCCTATTTTTGTGAAAAATAACGCTATATCCTCTGTTTCTAGAGAATTTTAGCAGACAAAACTATGGTCTTCAAGGGGGGGGGGGGGGGCTAAAAATAGTCAAAAATTTGAAATATAGTTTATGGACGGTTCCTAAGGAAAATGTTGATGGGGAGTTTTAATTTTTCCTTTGAATTAAATTTGATTGAAGCATGAAACTTCTCATAAGAATAATGAAATTGTGGAACATAAATTGGCGAAAGTGACATGGAAGCTATTAAAATCCATTTTGGCGCGAATCACTTCACTCTTCATTCCGTTCCGGAAAATCGATTACCGAAATTTAATTCCCATCAATGTAATTATTTTCGTTAGTTGTTCTGCAGAGGCAGAAGGGAAAATGTCGAAAATAGGGTCTGCAAAAGACGCGTAAATACGTGCGAGGTAGATAATGGAAAAAGTAAAATTTTACAAACAGGAAATAAAAGAAATTTAGGGTGGGATATTATCAGAAAAAAAAAACAGATTGATAAAATAGAAAAGGGAAGAGAAAAATTTGATTCACATACATCAATCATTTTTCTTTGTGACAAATTGTTTAGCCAGCCAGCTGTAGATTTTTTTATAGTCACTTTTACAATGAATATTGAACTCACCAAAAACATCTAAGATAGAAAAAATTCCCCCAAGTAAAAAGTTATCAGTACAATAAACATAGTTTGTAAAATCAGACTTTTGTCAAGTAATTCTGAAAAATATCTAATTTTGTTTGATTAAATTGAAAAAATAACAGGAACTTTAAGAATGTATTAAAAAGGAACAAAATGAAATCTTGACAAAATTATTATTATAAAAAAAGGAGAGAAAATCTCACCAAGATTTCATTTTTTTTTTCTTTTAATGCATTCTCAAAGTTTCTGTCTTTTTTTCAATTTAATTTAAAAAAATTATGTATCTTTTAGAATTACTTGGATTTCACTTTGATTTCACAAAATATGCTGATTGTACTCATAAATTTTTATTTGGCGGAATTGTTTGTATCGTAGATGTTTTTAGTGAAATTTTGTTTATTATTTAATTTAAATTTTTCCTAAATCAAATACTTGTTTTATAGTAATAGAAATATTTAATACTCGTAAAAATATAAATATATATAATTATATGGCCAACGGCCATACCACGCTGAAAAACCCAGTTCTCGTCAGATCACTGAAGTTAAGCAGCGTTGGACGCGGTTAGTACTTGGATGGGTGACCATTCAAGAATACTGACATGAGTGCTGTTGGCACATCGTGGGTGTGGTGAGCCCACACTTGTAGTTATTTATAACTACAAGAAAGACCTAGAAACACTACCCGAATCGGGTAGTGTCACGCCTACCCTGAAAGGGAAATGGTTTAATGGTATATATATATATAAATAATATAAAATTTGTGTACCAATCGGTTGAATAGTAAAGGTTGCAAGAGTGACTAATTACCAAAAAATATATTTTTATTCGTAAAAAGTACTAAAACTCGAAAATAAAAAAGAAATAAAAAATTCCTGAAAAGCGGATAAAGAATTCCATCCGGCTGACTTATCCTGAAATTTGTGTACCAATCAATGGAATATTGTAGTCCATAGGTATGTCTAATTACTAAAAAAGTCGAGTTTTCTTCATAAAAAGTACTAAATCTCGAAAGATAATCAATGCGTTCGAAATTTTGGTAAGAACGGATGAAGAATTCCATCCAACACGCACTTATCTTGAAATATTCGTATGTCTAATTACTAAAAATCAAATATTTTAAGAGTTTTCATGCCCTTCACATAGACCATAAGCAGTTTTTGAAGAAATAAATATTTTACCTTCCAAAATTAAAGTCAAATAGCAAGTTTAACTTTTATGGAAAATGGCATATATTTGTTTCCTTCTTTTATCGAAAAAGAAAGCTTAAGTTTTTCTCTTTGAGAGATTTGAGCTTTGAAAGTGGGATTGCTATTTTTTATTTATGAAAATAAACGATGAGTGGTTTTCGAGAATATACCATCTGCTTTGGAAACTTTTAACTCTTTTTATAACAATAAAAAAATGTTGTCTACTACAATTTCGATGCTTTTTCATGCCTTTTTTGGACGTAACCATTTTTTGGAAAAATAAATATTTTACCTTTAAAAATGAAGGTCAAAAATAAATTTGACTTATTCATGAAAGGTTTTTTTTTAAATTTTCTTTAGCCTTGAAAGAAAGTTTCTTTTTTTTTCTTTGAGTACCTTAAGATTAAAACCCTAAGTTTTCTTTTCAAACCAAAAACAATTTTAAAAAATCGTCCTTTTATGAAAAAAGTCAATGTATTTTTGGCCTTCAATTTCAATGATGAAATATTTATTTTTGCGAAAAATCCTTATGATAAATGAAAATGACTTTAAAGCAACCTTTCGAAACTATACTGGAACGAAAAGTTTTTATCGCCATTGGAAGAGTTACAAATCCCTTATATTTGAAACTGAACAATGCAAATCCTACTTTTAACCTCAAAGTTTTTAAAGGCAGAAACATAAGTTTTCTTTTGAGGTAAAAAAAAATAAAAAGTAAAATATGCCTTTTTCAAATATCATATATTTCAAATATTTATTTAAAAAAAATTCTTATAATTAGTGGAAAGGGCGTGAAAAAAAATATTGAAACTGTACTGGAGGAAATTTTTTTTTGCCAACAGAAGAGTTAAACTAGCTGTTAATTCGATCTTGGGTGTTTCCACTTTGTTTCACTTTGCTTCCTCATTCTGATTAATTGGCAAATATAGTTTTCATCATACCTCAATCTATATTGCCTTTTGACCCTCGTCACGCAATATACTATTGCTTCGTGGCTTTCTCATAGAGAAAGTCAAAATAAGAAATTCTAAATAGGTAAATTGAAATTTTTCGATTCAAAAAGCCTTTTCTACTCTTACATGAACTTTGAATAATGTTAATGAATAAAATTTTCCTGTTTAAAACAGATATTTCAAATGCTATAAATTGCCATAACTTCCGTACTCTTCAATACGATGGATTAATACTAATTATACTATTAGCCAATCGATTCGTCTCGAATCAAGGAATCTTTTCTGCTGTTGCGTCAATTTTGAATTATGGTAATGAAAAAAGTTTAACTCTAAAAAACCGATTGTTTAAACATTATAAATGACCATAACTTCCTAAATCTTCAATAAAATGTATTAATATTGTAAGTCAATCGATTAGTCTCAAACCAAGGAATCTTTTTTATTCTAGCACCAACTTTGAATTATAATAATGAAAAAAGTTTTACTATAAAAGACCTATTTTTAAAATATAATAAAATGCTGAAAAAAGGTAGTAAGTATTTTTAGAAAGCCTTTTGTCAGTTTTAATATATTATTGGTGAAAATAAGCCCTTCAAATTTCATCAATTTATTTGCAACCGTCCTCAAGTTATCACAAAAAAGTGTGACGTCCACACATATTCACAAATTTACACCCACATACAAATACATCCGGACAATTGTTCAGAACATTGTATTAGATATTTTTGAATTGAAGAACGTTCAATTAATCAAATTAGAATTTTTTCGAAATTGTTTCCATTACGAAGCTTCCTCTATAAGAAAGCAAAGTCGTCGAAATAGACGATATCTACGAAAACTCCTAAATTGTCAAACCCTCCTCCTCGGTAAATGATTATCCAAATGACAAAAAAATTTTCCCATGATTCTGATTTGTTAAATATGTACAATTGAAAAATCATGCCCAATATATGATTATTTAAAATTATTTTTAGAGAGTATTTCTTGCTCTGTAAGGGAACATGGGGCAAAACGGGACGATTTTGCTTTAGAATTTTTTTTCTCTTACTAAAATAGTTTTTGTCCGCATTCAACAGTGTAGGTGCCTAAACAAGTAATAACGTACTAAACAAATTTTTTTCGCATTGAAAAAAATGCTGTTCTACTTTTTTTATTGATTAAAAAAAGTTTGTCGTCCGTTTTGCCCCTTATACGGGGTAAAACAGGACGATTTTTTAAATAAAAAATACAATGTATGATGAACAAAATTAATTTAAAAATACTAAATAAATAAGTAGTACAGTTACAAGAACTTGTTGTGACAAGTTTTATTGTCCATGTTTTATATAAAAATGACCAAAATTAGGCAGAAATCGAAAGCAATGTCACCTCTACTACATCTTGCGCGGTGTCCCGTTTTGCCCCCAAAGTACTTTTTCCAATATGACTCCCGCAAATCGCGATAATACTCACAATCAAAAACGCCCAGAAGCAAAAGAAGGGCTATTAAGTACACGATGGAATGGTGCTGAAGCGATTCTAATTAAACAAATGTTTGTATTACTTACGTGTAGTTGGAAATCATTCAAAATTATAACTGGGCACGAAAACGATACATGCGTCTCATAACTTTGAAAATAACAACAAAATTGTAACAAATTGACATGGGAAATCTCGGGAACGACTTAAAACAATGTTCCTACAATTTCCAGTAGATGGGGTCACACCAAAGAGGAGATATAATCATTGTCCCGTTTTGGTTCTGTCGTAATTTTTCCCCATGTTCCCCAGATACTGGAAACCTTCATTGGGACAAATTTTGGGACAAATTTTGGGACACATTGTATGATGAAATATAACGCTGGTCCCTAGATAGTAATATATAATGATGTTGTAACCAAATCAAGAGTTCGCATCCACAGCAAGTAACACGTTCTAAGTGGACGTAATAAATAAACGGTCTGACTACTATTGTAATACACGAGCGCTATGTTCTGTCCGCTGCTGGTAGAATTATGGTTCCGAGTATTAAAATATACTCGCTCTCGTTCTATCTTTTATAGATTTGATAGTTTAACCGCTGAAAATGTTTTATTGTAAATAATGTAAGGGTGATTGCCAAAAAGTTGACCATTTTTGGGAATGAGATTTTCCAAAATAAAAAAATTACGAAACCGCCTAAATTATATTTTTTATTTAAAGATAATTCAAGAGAGTATGGAATTTAAAACTAAGAGATCAATGAATGTACTTGTGATAGGTATGAATTTTAAACGTTGCTAAACGTCGCCTGACAGGAGATGTGACTATGATAAAACAAAAAAAAATTTAATATATGTAGAACAGACAAAAATTTAAAAATATGGGAAGGATGACCATTTTCACGATTCATTTTATAGTATGATAAAAATAATATAGAGCGTTACCGGACATTTTAAAAAATATTACGCAAAATTTTCATCATTATTCACTGTTATTTAGAGTCAACGTTGATAAATCGATTTTTAACTATAGTATTTATAAGTACAAAATTAACAATTTCAGTCGAATTATGAATAGTTTGAATAATTATTTTGATATAGCTTGACCAGACAAAAAACTAGTTGGACAGACTTTGAAGGGATTTTTGAAATCCTCAGCTCTAAAATATTGAACTCTACTTTTGATTTTTATCGTTTTGAACTCAACATAAGTGATATCTGTGAATGTCAAACATTCAAAAAATGTTAACATTATTTAGAAATATTCCATTTTAAATTTTTAGGTTGGAACAGATGCATCAGAAGAGATTTTGCATACTTTTTCATTTATAATTTCTAAACAAAGTCGTCTAGGTAATTGGGAGAAATTCTGCTTTGATAGGAATAATTCACTGAGATAATTTTAGAAAAAATATATTATTCAAAGGAAAAGTGAGCAATGACTGGGACTTAGTGGTCTACTTTTTGTCAATCATGATTCATAAACTCTTTCTTGACTTTTCGCTTCATTTATTTTTATTTTTATATGACTAAGCAAAATATATTTCTTCACGTCTTGCATCTATCTATATTTTCACATCAAATATTTCAAAATTAAGTTGGATAATGTTCAAACAGGGTAGCTACTGACCGAGAAAACCGGGAATTAACCTAAAATTCTGAGCGAAGTCGAAATGCCAAGAAATTGTCGGGAATTTTTTATGTTTGTTTTTAATTTTGTAATGAATATCGCTTTGCTTTTCAAAAAAAAATGTGATTTGAATTTACTTTGTGTTAACAACCATCTCCGTTAAAAAATCAAAGATCATAATATATTTCTGTAAGATGTTAAAGTTTAAATTTCGTTCAATAATTAATGTTCCTTTAATAATTCACATGGGTGTATTTAAAAATTTGTAGCATATGCTGATGGTTCCTTGAAATAATATAAAGTTCCTTGTATATCTAAAAACAAAACATTTCTTTTCAGATATTTGAATTAGTATTCATATAACTTTAATTTATACAAATAATTACTAATAATTAGTATAATAAAGGTATAATTTATGGATTCTGTAAATTTTTCTTGAGTAAAATGTGATGTTTTGCAAAAGAAGGGTCCACTTGTCGGAATAGAGAGATATATAGGTGCAGATAGTCGGATAAATTTCTGGATATTTTTAGGGGCACCGGGTTACTTTTCAAATTGTAACTTTGAAAAATCGCTTTTCAAGTAAACTTTACATAAAGTTGGCAAATGACATGAACGCTGGTGTTATTTTTTTTTTCAAGCATAAAATTTACCCACTTCCAGGACATAAAATGGTCTTTTGAATTTAACATGATGTATTAAATGAGAAAAACTCGGTTTACGAAAAAATGGAAAGAAAAAGTACTTCTTATTAACTTTTTGTAAATTAAAGTTTAGTCACCTTAGAAAAATAGCAGTATTACGTAAAATTCAGGCTAAAGACGGTATTTTTTCCAACAATAATTATTTTTAGACAATGATGTTATTTTATTCACCAGGGTATTAATAAATTTGTTCATGTTAATTAATAAATAGCGTCGATTACTGGTCTATTATTTTTGGAGAAACGAGAAAAAATCTGCTGATCCCGGATTTGAACTCGGAACGCCACTATACATGAGTGGAGCTTTAACCAATGAGGCCACGGAGGCTCTGGCAGATCATATCTTGTTTTTCCTATATCACATGGTGACGCGGGTCTTAGTCTCTTTACCTTATAAAACCTTTTTTTTAATCAATACTTCAGTCTGAAGAATATTCTCCGAATCAGAATATAAATTTAAAAAATAATGTTATTTTGTTCACCAGGATATTAATTAATTTTTTGAAGTTAAATATTAAATAGTGTCGATTACTGGTCTACTTTTTTTACATTCTCATCTAGAGAAGGTATTAGATTTGTGTAAAATTTGACCCCCCCCGGTTTTTGTCAAATGTCCACGTTTTGAGACCCCCTGAACCCAAAAAACAGGTTTTTACGAATGTGTCTGTCTGTCTGTCTGTCTGTGAACACGATAACTTTCGAAAGAATTGACCGATTTGACTGGCCTTTGGTATACTCTTTAAGTCTCCTAAACTAAAGGTCAAGTTCGTTAGCCAGCCATTTTGGATGAAAATTCAAAAAGTGAGGGCATTTTGCAAATTTTTTGGACCGTTTTTTTTCAAAATTTGGAAATTATATGTACGGCTGCTTATAGTAATTGAAAATTCAAATATTTTATTCTTATGACATTTTTCGATAAAATGAAAATTTTCCGAGTTACAGCATTTTCAAAATCCAAAAGAAAAAACGAAAATTCACATTTTCAGCCAAACAACGCACGATACGAAAAAAAGTCACGACAAGAAAAGTGTTTCTTTTTGCACGCCCTACAAGATTATCATAATGACTTTTTCAATTTTCTTGAAAAATCGAAAATTCACAATTTTTATTGCACAAGAAGTAATGAAAAATCCAAAAAATCAATTTTACGGTTAAACTATGCAAGATACGACAAATGATGGCTG
>CAKNYM010045738.1:75270-91287 GCA_932195095.1 Andricus curvator | reverse complement strand
ATGATGCACATAACATTTTTTAAATCAGTGATTCAAGTAAATATTTTTAATGTATAGTGAAATCTATTCAAAATTCAATATGTATGTTGTTTTCAGAATTTTAAAAGCACCATCTATATCACATCAAGTACGCATTTTTATATTTGTATTAGAGTACTGTCAAATGGGGTCGTTTCGGATATGTAAGGGTAAATTCGAATATTCCTAAATAGGGTCGTTGCATGTGTATACCATTAAGCCATTTCCCTTTCAGGGTAGGCGTGACACTACCCGATTCGGGTAGTGTTTCTAGGTGGATAGTTTTCTTGTAGTTATAAATAACTACAAGTGTGGGTTCACCACACCCACGATGTGCCAATAGCACTCAGTATTCTTGAATGATCACCCATCCAAGTACTAACCGCGTCCAAGGCTGCTTAACTTCAGTGATCTGACGAGAACTGGGGTTTTCAGCGTGGTGTGGCCGTTGGCATGAATTTTAGATAATATATTTTTTATACACTGCATAGCATTTTGAAAAGCTTAGTAAATTCAAATTTTTTTTGAATACTTCTTTGGTTAGAAAAAAAAGATTGAGGGAAAAGTATCGAAATCCCTATTTAAAAATTCTGTGACCTTGAAACGTCACATCCTGCAAACCGCTCAAACAATTGATGCAGTTGCTCTATTGACTAATCAAGTATTTAGCAGACAGCTGACGCAAATTCAAATTACGATTTCTGCGATATTTCTTTACATAAAATAGTCGAAAAGCAGAAGCCAGTCGTAATCAAATCTCACTCAAAAAGTAAACTTTTGCTTAGCATATACAACCTAAAAAAGACATTGATGAATAATGTCATTAAAGTGCGTGAGAGTAAGATGTTTCCAAGGATAACCCCAAATTTTTGTCAATCACATGTCAGAATCATGACATAAATTTTCCTCAGTGCCTAGAGCCTCTGCCGACATAATTTTATGTCGGCAGAGGGTAGAGTGCGTGATTGTGAGTGATTATGAGTGACTTGAGTCACTGGATAAGAAAAAATTTCTCACCATCGTCATGTCGACTTTCGACACATTCGCACTGTTACGCTTTACAAATCCTGGTTTTAGTGGAATTCTAGGCATTTTAAATAACTTTGTGGTCCTTCTTTACACTTTTAAAACCCGTTTACAATAATAAACATATCAATAGGTTATGTTTACTGTTTACAATTGCAATAACTATCAGCCATATTGATTCCCACGCCAACTGAACAACTGCGCTAGTCTAGACTGAATTGCTTCCGGCGATTCACCCAACCAATCAACCCCATTAAAAATATAATTTAAATTACTTAAGGTGGTTTTAACCAGAATCTGGAACCAGTTAAGGCTTAAACTGATTCCAGATTCTGGTTAAAACCACATTAAGTAATTTAAACCATCAATTTAGGAATGTCCGATTCCGTAACATGTCCGAAATTACCCCGTTTGACATTATTTAATAAAATTTGAGCAAATATACATAATTAAAAATTGCATTTACTTCTATCAATAAAAACTTTTGATCTTTTCATTGTAAAGAAACAAGTATATCAATTGATATTTCTACTATAATGTAATCGAAGAAGTTATCAGTCCAAATTGCTTTCTGTGGCTGACTCGCATTATGTGAAATGCACACAAAGCATACAAAGTTGGAGAACCTATCTCACGACTATAATGCTTCAGATCAAAGGCGAACATAAGCAATAGTAACTCGTACCTTCAACGACGTGCTTGTGTTTCTAATGTAATTTCTGATTCAAGTGTGTGTGAGGTAATCAAGGACGCTTGAGGATGTTGATAGCGGAAAAACAAAGTCAAAGCAAACACAGAAAAACGTCGATCCTCAAAAGTACACCGATTCGGTGTTTTTTTTTAGTTGCAACAAAACAGACACCGGAGAATAAGAATGCAGCCATGTTTATGTTACAGTTTCAGACTTGGAGTATTCTCATTTTGAGAAAAAAATATCTCATTTTGAAGCCATAACAAATGAGCTGCAACAAAAATGAGACTACTGGTTTCCTGTGAAACGTGCTTTATGGGACCATCCATAAATCACGTGTCCTTAAAAGGGGGGTGGGGGTCAGACAAAATATCACGGACAATCACATTGAGAGGGGGGTTTTAAACTGATTATGTGATGTTTTTAATTAGAAATTTATTTTAAAAAAATATAAGAAACACAATTTTCAACTAATTAATATCTACTTCTTATGTAACAAATTACATAAAATGGAAAATCAGAGATAAATATGCTTCCAAACATCAATAGATTCGGCTCATTTAGAGGCAAATATATACCGATTAATAAAATCTTACCTTAAACTTGAAATTAGTGAAATACAGGATAGGTTTACTTGAAACTTGTTTAAGACTTTTGTTCTGTAATTTATTGTTTTTAATTTAATTAATTAGTTTATTGATTTCTAAGAAAAAAGTTGGATGTAAAAGTTGTTGAGACTACCAAATTATATTCATCTTTATTTTTTATGACACCATAAAATTATATTGTTGAAAATAAATAAATTTCAATAAAATAAATGTCATATTTTCACATATTGCCACTTTTCTCACAAACCAGGCCATTTCCTTCTTACTAGTCCCCAAATCTTGGCTCAAAATTTTCGAATCAATAGTTTTTATAATCCCGAGGTCTTCCTCTGTCTGTCTCATTCTTAGAAGACGATTTTCATTAATTAACTCTCGTACTCGTTCCACATTTTGAGGTGTTTTGCCTGTTGCGGTCCTACCAAAGCGCGGGTCATTTTCCACTGAAATACGATCACTTTTAAAACGCCTAAACCACTCTTTAATTTAAGTATTATTCATAGACTCATTATTATACACATTGCGAATCATAACAATGCTTTCCGATCATGAACAGCCAAGCTTTCGGCAAAATTTAATGCACACTCTTTGTTCGGTGCGCTCCGTCATCCTGAAATTCGACTCGAACGTAGTTAGACGTTTACACAACTGCGTACACTAGTCGAATTAAGATTTGCAGCGTCTTATCACTCGGCAGGAAGCCTCATGAACCCTCTCCCCCCTAAATGGAAAATTCCTGTTTTTGACAATAGTCCAACTAGGTACCAAGTTAGAGCAGAAGGTCGGATACTTTCCGGACAGACCTCGTAATCGATCGGGTCCTTCTAGTTAGAAAATAGATTTATGTGTTTAATTAATTTTTAACGAAAAACTTTGTAAAATGTATCATTATAACCGTATTTTACTATTTTCTTATCTGATATTCAACAATTTGGTTGAATTGTCTTCCCAGTTGACTGAAAAATTTTTCATGGTCGAAAATTCAACTTTTTTATTAAAAATATTTTTGTGGCTTATCATTAATTTTTTAAACTCAAAATTTAACTATTTCATTATCGGTTGAAAATTTATCTTCTTAAGTTGAATCCGTTCGTTAAAAATTCATTTTTTTTAAATTCAACTATTTTGTTGAAAATCCTTCTTTTTTTGAAAATTCATTTTTTTAACTGATAATTTAACTTCTATTTTGGGTTAAGAATTGATATTTTTTAATTGAAAATTTAACTATCTGGTTGAAAATCCAACTACTTGGTTGAAAGATACTTTTTTTTTAATTCAATTTTTTGGTTTAAGATTGATCTATTTGATTATAAAGTTGAGTATTCTGTTGAAAATTCGTTTTTTTTTAACATTTAAGTTTTTTAACTGATAATTTAACTATCTTATTTTTGGCTCAACATTTATCTTTTTTGTAAAAAATTAATTCTAAGATCAAAATAAAATCTGCTTTCTTATGAATAATTGTATGTACCGAAATCAGAACATAAAAAATTTAGAAATCAAAATTAGATTTCCTTTTTTATTTTAAAACTACCTGCTTTTCGGCTTATTAGAGACAATTATATAACAAAAGAAAAAAGAGGGTGAAATAAAAAAAAAATTTCGGTTGAAAATTCAATTACTTATTTGCAAGTTGATCTCTATTGTTAACATTTTTTTTATTGAAGATTCTTTGGTTGGAAATTAAATTATTTTGTTGAAAATTCGCTTTTTTAGTTGAAACTTAATATATTTTTTTAATGCAAAATATGACTTATTCAGTTAGAGCTTTATAATTTTAGTATAAAATTCATTACTTTTGTAGGAATTTCGTTTCTGATCAAAAATCCACATATTTTTGGTTGAACGTTAATTCTTTTTCATTGAAAATGCTACAATTACATTTTTGGTTGAGAATCCTTTTTTGGGGTTAAATATTTTATTATTTGGTAGAAAATTTAATTATTCTTTTGGAAGTTCAATAATTAGGTTATATATTTTTTATCTCTTGAGTAAAGAATCTTTCTTGTTTGAAAATTTACCTCTATTGATGGAAATTTGTATTTTTGATTTTTCAAATTCATCACTTTTGCTAGAAATGTCATCCTTTTTTGTTCAAGATGCAACTGTTTAGTTGATCATTAATCTGTTTTGGTTGATCATTCAACTATTTTGTTAAAAATTCGTATTTATGGTTGAATTCTACACTAGGTCGAAATCTGAAAACTCTTGTTAAAAATTATTTTTTGTTGTTGTTGAACATTTATATAATTTATTGGAAAATATCACTCTTGGGTTGAAAATTCTTTTTTTTTTTTAATTAATTTTGTTAACTGAAAATTACACTATTCCATTTTTGGTTGAAAATTTATCTTTTTTAGATGAAATTTCAACTATTTGATGATTAGTTGAAAATATCACTTTTTGGCTGAAAATGTACCCATTTTGTTAAAAATTTGTTTATTACAGTTGAAAATTATTCATAAATCTTCCAGAAGTGGTATTCGGAACTACGTAAATCTAAAGAAAAACTTTTGGAATGAAAAGAATTTCTAGAGACCAATATATTTCCCAATATATGAAAATTACCATTTTTATCACACCCTTAAATGCAACATTTGCTAAAACATTCCCTTTTTTTGCTTCAAACTTTATGTAAGAATTTTCAGTTATATAAAATCTCTGCAACTAAATAAGTCTCCACAATTATTTTTTAGAAATTACAGGTAAAATCCAAAAATATAATCATAAATTGAAAAAATAAAAAAAGGGTGGGAACAGAATATCGAATAAATCGACTCTGAAAGTGTGATTTTATTTTATTTTTGGTTTATTTTGAAAAGCGTTTATTAAAGTCTTTTCAAAAGTATACAACAGTTGCTAAATAATTTTGTAATTGTCTACTTTTTCTTGTGTTACAGGTAAGCTTTCTTCACCGCGATACTTACTTATCTCCAAAGAATGGGTAGGTGGTTTTAAAATATTAGATTTTCCACGCTTTTAGTCTTTCTTATTATATTGGGATAAATTGGTTTTAACCAGAGTTTTACTTTTTCTGCTTGTCTCATGCAGACCCACCGCTCGCAAAAGTCGTCGATCTTGCGAGACGTCTCGTACAGTTTCGAGATGGGGATCGAGTTTTCTAAAAGTTTTATATCCTGAGTGGTTCACGAAGCTGCCCTAGGCGATTGCAGAAAACATTTCCAACATCGTTCTTGTATCATTTTCAAAACTCGTATCATAGTAGAAAAGCTTTTATTTCCAAAAAACAAACAAAACTTATTTAATGAACTAAATAGAGCTTTCATTCTTATTTACCAGTCCTAGAGTACTCGAATTCAAAGAAAAGTATTTGTATATAGATGCATCGACGACCTGACCTTTGACCTATTATTCTGGGCATCTGACGCATCACCAGTGACTCCTAATCTTGACCCATTACCTATGTCCGTTAGCCTCATCGGTGACATCTTACCTTTCACTCCTGACCTACGAAACCTTTTACCTCTGACCTTACATAGAAAAGCCCGTTCTTCTTTTCAGTATTTATAGGATTTTTATGATTTCAACTTATTTTAACATATTCTAAAGAATTTTAAGTGATTTAAAAAATTTCAAGGGATTTCAAAGAATTTAATAGAATTCACAAAGATTTCAAAGCTCAATTTAAAAAAATTTATCTAGAATTTTGGGAAGTAAATGAAATAAAATAACATTTCAAGGAATTTCTAGCCATTTCAAGAGATTTTAAGGAATTTCACAAGATTTAAAGGATTTTATTGAATTTCCAAGAATTAAAAACATTTCGAGAAATTGCAAAGATTTCCAGGTATTTGAACGTTCTTTAGATAACTTTTGTGAATAAGTTTAATTTATATTCAAGGGATTTCAAATGATTTCCTACTCATTGTCTTTGATTTTTACGATTATAGGAATTTTGTAACATTTCTAAAGCTTTTAATCTATTTTAAGATATTCCATAGAATTTGAAGATATTTCTACAAACTTCAAGACAGTTCAAAGAATTTTTTAAGATTTCCAAATATTTTAAGCTTGATTTTAAGGAATTTCTAGAGCACTTTGAAAAAAATCAAATTGAATGAAATTCAAAAATTTCAAATATTTCTAAGGATTTGAACAGTCTCCTTTTTAGAGAAATTTAATAAGTAAGTTAAGCTAATTTATATTGAAAGGATTTCAAATGATTTTAATGGATTATTACGATTTATTACGATTCCTTTCACGCCTACCCTGAAAGGGAAATGGTTTAATGGTATATATATATATTACGATTCCTACTTTTTTAAATGGATTTTTACGATGATATATTTATATATTTTCAAAAAATCCGAAGAATTTCCAGGTATTAACAAAATTTTAAGAGATTTCCAAGAATTTCCCAAGAATGAAGGGATTTCAGAGGACTTCCAATATTTCAAAGGATTTACAGTATGTAGAAAGATTTGAAGGATTTCCAGTTATTTTTAACAAATTACCAATATTCTCAAGGTTTTTTCACAAAAATAAAAGGATTTCAAAGAATTTTTTGTTTTCCAAAGATTTGAGGCTTGATTTTAAGGGATTTCTAAAGAAGTTTGGAAAATAAATCAAATTTAAAAAAAATTTCAAGGGATTTTTAGTGATTCAGAAGACTTCAAGGGATTTTAAGGTATTTCATGGAATTTTACAAGAGTTAAAGGATTTTATTAAATCTCGAAGTATTTCAAAGATTTTTAGGAATTTGAACAGTCTTTTCAAGAGAACTTTAATAAATAACTTCAATTTAATGTATATTGAAGGGGTTTTAAGTGATTTCAACTACGAATCTCTGGAGAAGTTCAAGGAGTTAAATAAATTTTAATTTAAGTGATTTCTACGGATTTTAACCATTTTAAGGAATATGAAAAAATTAATAAAATCTAAGGATTTTAGAGATATTACGTTACATTAAAAGATTCAAAAGAATGTTGAGGAATTTAAAAATTTCAAGGGATGTCAAAGAATTTCCAAATGTATGTAGGGATTTCAATGAAATCTCAAGCGATTTTAAAGATACCAAGGGAATTCACAGATTTTTGCTGTGTACAGTTTATTTGTGCAGAATCACTATTTTTGTGTATTTCCGTATGAGATTATGAGTGGTGTAAAATGAATCGTTCTTTTGCAGTTCGTCTACTTTTTAGACCCATAATTTTTTTTCATGATGATTTAATGCAATAAATTTTCAATAATCACGAAATAATTATGGGACAATCATCATATCAGAATCGTTATAGGCCTATACTTATTTTCCTATAATATTTGTTTCCAAGGGCAGTTTGCAATTTTGCATGAAAGTCGTTTTTGTTCCTTTAATAATAAATAATGAGGAATAAAAACGGTTTTTATACATATGATCTTTTTAAAATAGCTCCCTTCCCCCGCTTTCTGACCTCTTCTCGGACTGATTTTTATTGTAGCAAGTTAAAAAAATAGATTTTTAATTAGTGAAATATTCAGATTATTGTACTTTCAGACTCTTAAATCTTAAATGTAAAATTAAATATGAGACAAATTCCATTTCAATTTAGGCAGAAAGGACCAGTTTAGTGTGTCAGGATGAATCGACTGAAACTGAAAAAATGGCGGCTGATTTTTTAAAATGATTGAAAGTGGATTTTCTCAAATATCACACTTAAAAATGTCTTTTTCTAGAAATAAATGGTACTGTTTCCTTCTTGGTAACATTAAAAAAAAATTTTGTTGACAAAACAAATTTTGGTATTTTTCTCAGAAACAACGATAGGTACAAAAAAGTGTTTAGATAGAAGTTCACACCTGGAAAGGTATACAACAAATATATCTTGATCTTTTGTGATATTTTGCATCGCTTACGAAAAAAATCAAACTTGAACATGATATTTGAAGAAAAAAATGTTCCTGGACTCAAAAATGGTTAAGCTTCTATCAAAGTAATAGGATACCTTTCTTATATAAGCAAAAAGTGTAAACAAAATACGAGAAAAAATAAAAAAGGTGGGACTTTCCAGAAAATCTTCTTTATTTTTTTTGTCATCGAATTTTGAAAACATGAAAAGATTTCCAAAAAAACACCACCTTTTTATTTTTATAAATATTTTTGAAAAGTTGCTGATAATATCCAAAAGGCAACCTATCAGTTTTATGCGGACTGAACCATTTTTGAGGCCAATAACATTTTTTTTAAATATAATTTTTATTTTTTCTCGCAAACGATGCAAGCTATCATAAAAGTGTAAGAGGTGTTTTTTGAAGAGATTTTCTAGATGTTTCAACTTTTTTGGAATACTTTTTTGTATCCTCTATTGTTTCCGAGCAGAATGCAAAAATTCGATTTTTCCAAAATAATTGGTCTCAATCACGAGATATGGAGAACGTATTTCAGCTATTCCTCCAGAATAAAAATAAATATATTTAAAAAGTGGGATTTTTGTGAAAATCAACTTTCAATAATTTTGAAAAAACAGCCCCCATATAGTCATTTTTCAATTTTTTGGTTGATAAATTGAAAGAGCCAGAATTCCCATGTGGAATAAAAAAAGAAAATATCAAATTCCTACTCTCGTTCAGAAAATAATGCATTTTAAAAAAACTTTCTATTCATTTTTGAGATTTTATATGCAATTTTCGAATGATTGTAACAAATAAAAAAATAAAAATTTGGTGATTATACTGTGAAATACTAATTCCTTTATTTTCACCATAGAATGATATATCCAAATACCAAATCATTTTGTCACCATGATCTAGACTTTTCTTCAAATTTTGCCTGATTTGAAATGGAATTGGCCATAAGGGTATTAAAAGCTCTAACGATTTTCCGATATTCCTGCAGTGGAATTTAAATCTGTACATGAAAAATATAATCGCTGGTCCAGAGTTGGACTAGCAAGTAAAAAATGTGTTATACACCATGTGTGCATAAAAAATGAGAAAAATCTTGATAGAGGTGATATTGACGACGGGGGGTGACAGGAAGGAATCGTTAAACGCTTTCACCGCACTTTTTGTGTATCCGAAACGCGCGGAAGATTTATGGAAGGTGAAAATTGAAGGTAACTGGACGTGCGACTGACATCGGCAATTTTTCAACAGGCCTGCAGTCGTAAATGAGATTGAAAATGTTTTATGGTGCAATGCCGCCGAGCTTGCGTGTCCAACTGTCCACTCAACAGCAAGCGCGATTTAAGTTCAGCGTCAATCTTCTGCGCTCAGGCGACCTCATGTATATTTGATAAAAACGTCAACGTTTGTTCTGTCACGTTAGTAAAAAAAGTATTGCTGTGGCATGGCATTTAGATAAATGCAAATTTTTGCTCACCCCTGCACTGCATCTAATTGCTGAATCTCGACTCGGAAAGAGTCCACATGTCAAGCCGCACTTCGAGCGCGTATAGCACTCGGATGGGTGACCATCTACGACGTACGACCAGGTTGTGTATTCGCTGCATTTTAATTAATGTTGAGTTGGCTGAACTCTGGAGGTTGTTTTCTGTAGGTTTCCTATCCCCTGGCTAAAACTCCAGACAAATGCGAGTATTTCTAATAAAGTCGGATGAAACAGCGGGTTATCACTGGTTGTGATACAGTTCATACAGTAATTCTTAACCCACCTTATTACAAGAAAATTTTCACAGGCATACCCGGTTAAGTGGAGTCGTCTGGCGGTATATGTACAATAGGCGTTTAACTGCAGTGCTACGGAACTCAAATGCACCAGCCTAATAAGAAAATAATAAGCTAATTATGTATATTTTCTCAGGGGGTTATCCGCGGGTTATCACTGGTTTTGATAACCCGCGTGTTTCGTTTTCAAAATAACGTTTAAATTTTGAATATTGTATTGTTCACACCCAGTTATTAATAATATAACAATATAAAATTAGAATATAAATTGAGAAAACATTAAACTTTCTTAATTTAAACCGAAAAGTTACCAGAAATTACTGAGAAAATGAATTAGTTCATTTATTAACATAAATCTTACACTGTTAAAAATTCCCGCATAAAACTTCCACTAAATGTATTGGAAGTTTATTTCCGAAATGTAGGGTAACGCTACAATACATAGTGTTGTAGTTTTCAAATGCAACGGATCATGCAGCGTTATAAACGCTACAATACATGTATTGGAATTCTCGACGGTGACTTCATGATTTACGACGCTTACAATACATGTATTGCAATTTCGGCATTCCAATACCGTGTTTGCAATTTTGCCTTACGCTTGTATTGTAGAAGTGTTGGAGAATTCCAAACATTTTTAACAGTGTACTATATCACTCAGTAGAAAGTGATAAAATTACTAATTTAACAGTCAGATACAATGCTACTAATCGCATTAGTGAAATTTCTACTGATTTGAATTTAGAGAGCAAGGGAAACAATAAAAAGATTATTCAGAGAACAATTGAAGCCTTGGCAGAGATGACGTTGGATCAGAAAAATATATTTTGTTGAAACATATATTGATATGCTTTTTCATATATTATTGTTTATTGCATGACTACGATATTACATACAAATCTAGGGTATTGAAATTTTGCAAAAAGTGTACTAATATATGGTGTCACAAGTGCAAACTATACTATAAAAATAATTTTAAATAAAAGTGTTCCTGTCGATACAACGTTATACTTGCCACGTCACGTCTTCGAAATCTAGAATGAGATTTTTTTTTAAGAAGTCAATACATTTTTTATATGTTTGAAACCTCGTATATCAGTGTATATTATTGCGCTGATTGTAAATACGCTTACAAAGAATATCCGCAAATATCACTCATTTTCAAGGCCAAGACTCAAGAAGCACTCTGTTTTTTTTTTAAAGAAGGATGTGAGGTATTTCAATTTCCTTTTGAAGACTGTTGAAAGAGGGGGCTACTGGAAAAGGAGTAGAAGTGTTTTCCTATTTAATTCTACCTTTTGTAAGAATACGGCTATGCAAGTATCCGCAACTATCATTTTCGTAGTTAATACTTGAAAATTTTTGAATAGAACGTAGTTTTTGTACCATATTTTGTGCAGGCATAGTTTGGCCGTTTTCGCAATTAAAATCGCAGAAAATTTATGAACTTTTATTGAAAGAATTTCAAATTTCTACTAAATTCATCAGTTTGATATTTTTTTCAGTTGCTGTTTCAGACTTCTGTGCATCTTTACAATAAAATTCAGTATGCGATAAAACTATATTCCTACGTAATAAATAGGTGGTTCAAAATTATCGAAAATCTCGCACTCATTGTTGTTAGCTACCTGATTGGTTGCATAATGCGTGATCTTGTGTCGCTTGTCAAAATTAAAAAAATGTAATGTTATTTTTTACGATTAACAACAAAAAAACGCATCCTATCAAAAAAAGTTTAATTTTTAATTTTATTTTTCAGGATTAAAAAAATACGTGCCCTATTAAAAAGTATTTATTAACAAATTTGTAGATCTACAGAAAAATGAAATTTTCGATTTTTCATAATTTTTTGTGCGATCAAAGTTTTCATTTTCGATTTTTCAAGAAAATTAAAAAAGTTATTAAAATAATCTTGTAGGGATTTCAAAAAGTAACGTTTTTCTTTTCCGGACTTTTTGTCATATCGTGTGTTGTTGGGCTTAAAATTTGCGTTTTTTTCTAATTTCGAAAATACTATGACTCTGATAATTTTCTTTTTAACAAAAAAAGTCGTAGGGATAAATTGTTTGAATTTCCGAATACTACGAGTAGCCGCACATAGAATTTTTAAATCTTGAAAAAATGGTCTCAAAGAGACAGACATATTCGTAAAAACCAGTTTTTCGGGTTCAGAGGGTCTCAAAACGTGGACATTTGACAAGAGCACGGGGAGGGGTGTCAAATTTTACACAACTCTAATACCTTCTCTGGTGAGAATGTAAAAATTATTTTAAATCTTTTTTATTCAATAAATTAAACTTTTTTCCTTAATTTATACCTAGCATATATTTTCTATTATACTATTGCTTATCTGTGAAAATTTAATTGCATTCTTTTATGTACTCAATTTAAGACTAATTATAGTTACAAGAAAGATGGAAAATGGGTCCGACGTCAAAAGGCTCCACAAGCCAATCAAATTTTGTAGCCTGAATACTTTTATAAGCTCTTGTTTTAGTGGTGATAAATCTGATGTACGCTAAGGGAAATCAGTTTTAAAAAATATTTTTTTTCAATTTACTTTTTTTGAAAGTTCCCTCTGCGTGGAGCATAACTCATATATCACATTTTATCTTCGATTTGCGACTAAAGAATTACCATTAACGAATCGTGTGGCGGAAAGTCACCCCTGTAACTGTTAACAGAAATAATATTCATACCCCTACCCCTTTTCAACGACTCGTGAGGGCTGGAAAGGCACCCCTGTGACTGGTCACAGAAATAATATTTTACCTGTGAACAGCCACAGGGGTGTCTTCCCGCACCCCATGAGAAGTGGAAAAGGGGTAGGGGCTTGAACAATATTATTTCTGTTAACAGTCACAAGCGCGTCTTCTTACCCCTACGAGACGTTGGATAAGGGTAGAAGTTTGATCAACATTATTTCTGTGACCAGACCCAGGGGTGCTTTCCCGCCCCCTATGAGCCGTTGAAAATGGGTTTAGGTTCGAAAAAGATTATTTCTTTGAAAAATAAATTTTAAGAAGCCTGATTTGATGTATGATTTTACTCAAATATGCCTGAGTATGTTAGGTTTACGGTATAATATTATCTTGCCAAGTTGTGTAATGTCTGAGGTGGCTTCTTAACATTTACTTCGAAATTTCTCTAGGGCACTTTATAAAAAAGTTCCATTAGATATTTTATTATGAATATTTTTTCACAAATTACTTGGTCAACTTTGATTTCATAAATTGATAGAGTTGTACTTGGCACATTTTTTGCATCACAGATGTTTCTGTTGCGATTACAAATACTTAAAAATAGGTTTCAATATTTTTTTAAAAATATTATTATGGAATATTATTGGATCGTCTGCTTAATAAGAAGATGCCAACAGTGCAACAATCTTATTATTCAGAATTCTTTCGTATGAAAAAAAGTCCTTGACTGATAATATAATTGTAAACATGAAGCTCATAATGTTAAAATACAATGTCACATCATCCAATCTGATGTTTCAAACATAAAAATAAATAATTAAAAAAATTTTTTAAGAAAGAAACTTTTTTCGAAATATACTTAAGAGAAACAAAACAATTCCTTGTGTATTATTAATTGACATAGAAATCTTTCTCAAGCGCTCTAGGGCGCGACTAATAATGTTAGTATAAAATAATATTTGATTATTTGTTCAGTAGGTCAAAAAAAATTCCCCTGATTACGAATATCGTGTTAATTTTTAGGAAATCCTAATCAACTTTTGTTTAGATAATTTTGTTGAGAATTTTATTATTTATTAACAAAAAATGTTTATAAAATCATTTTTTGCATTCCTGAGCAAAAGTAAAAGTTTTTTGCCTGTTACAGTTTTTTCTTAAGATAAACCGTTTACAATTTACAGAATTGCAAATAAATTTTTTTTTTTTCGTTGCGATTTTTAAGAGGAAATTGTCTAGATCTTTTATTTGTTGATAAAAAATCATGTAGGTCAAACACTGTCATAATTTTCTCTTTAACTGTTGCAAAACCTATATCTATCATTAATAGCATTTTCTGTTGTTCATAAACTCTCTTGCATTATTTTTATAACAATTGTTATAAATAAAAACCTTCAATAAACAGAATTGATTTTTTTTTCAAATTTTGTTATTAATTCTTAACTCAAACTAAAAATTTTTAATCTCGTGACATTTTTTCGTATGATGAGCTATTATTTATTCACAGCATTATAAACTATACATTTTTCATAAATCTGCGTTTCCCTGCAACCCACAATTTTCAAGTTATTCACTTTCACCTTTTTCTTATTGTTTTTTTTATTTTATTTTTTTTTATTTTATTTTCACATTAATCTTTGGTACGAAATAAAACTTTTCATTCTTGTGTAATTTTCTCGTACCCCTGGGTCATCATTAATTCACAGCCAATGTCCCGGTTATTCAATAAAATCCTTTGAATAATGTCAAACTCTTTGAACAATCCTAAAATCCTTTGAAAATTTTGTTTTTATTTTATTTTGAAGTTTTCTAGAAATTATTTAACATTGATCTTAAGCTCTTTGGAAATCCTACACAGTTTGATTTTATTTTTTTTTATTATTTTTTTTTATGAATTCAAATATTTTCCTTGTTTTTTTTTTGAAAACAAAATTTCGCCCACGAGACGCTGGATATGGAATCAGATTTAAATAGCTGGGAGGGTTAACCAAAAGCAAACATTAAACAAATATGTTGAATTTCGTTAAAATATAAGCGATGTTGGTGCATTTTAATCGATTAATTCTATTTTTTGGAAAAATTATTTAACTAGTATGGTTATAATTTTATGAATTTTAGGAATGGGAACAATTTTGAACTATAAACTGCTATTCATATGTTGCATCGATTATGAGAAACATGAGATTTTTAATCGTTGAAAATAAAAAAATAAACGTTTTTCTCAAAAATGCGTAGTATGATTTTTTTCTTTCCCGTCTAAAAATAAACAGTGGCATCCCCAAAACATTTACAAACAAAATATTGCAATAAGAAGGTAAGATTGTGAAACTTGCAAAAAGATTTTCACCTTCAATAATAAAACGTCTTGCGAGTTATTGCTTCATAACCAAAAAACGAAAATTTACACACTCTATCTATTTCACTTTACTTTATTCACGTCATTTTTAACTATACAGTTATCGAAGTGCTAAAATATTACTATATCAAATAATTATATTTTAAACAATAAACTTTTATATTTCTATACGAAAGCTTGCATACCAATGTTTAAACATCTAAAATATAAAACAGATTAAGTAGGTTAAAATCTAATTTTCTGCCATTTTGAATTTTTTCGAAATGAAGATTCGCGGTAGTGAATCCTTGCCAAGTACAAAAAAAGCTATACCGACAATCCTTATCTCATAAAATTATGCATCATAGCTTTTCCGGATTGTTGGCACAATTCTCAATCGATTTAAATTAAACTTGGTAGCTGGCTAGCAACAAGTATTGAAAAATAAGTTTAGACATAAGTATACAGGGTGTCTACCCTACCTGGAAAACCGAAAAAACCTGGAATTGTCAGGGATCTTTTTTTTTGCAATATTAAATTGAATAACAATGATTTTTAATTTGTGAAAGTAGCTTTATATTGCAGTAAGGTAAACGTCCCAGTAATCGTGACCATAAGAGATTTCATTGACTTCAAATATTTAGAAAATTGTTTCGGAAGGATTATTTAAAAAATGATTGGTACTGATTGAAGTCTTAAACATCCTAGAATATTATAAAATTTGTTTTTACATTATATTTAATATTACTTTTTATTTATAAAAAATTAAAAGTCAAAAAGCACCGATGTCCCAGTTATCGTGATTTCCAAATCTGCCATGTACTAGTAATCGTGAGTCGTTGTCCCAGTCTTCGTGAAAAAGGTTGAGTTTTCTTGAAATCAGTTTTTAGCGATTTGGAGGTGTATTTCAAGTGTATTTTTGGATACAAAAATTTACACACTGCTAATTTGTAGAATTAACTTTTTTGCAACATAAATTATAAACACAATGACGAAATTTGATAAATTGCTGTGACTAAA
>CAKNYM010045738.1:0-65270 GCA_932195095.1 Andricus curvator | reverse complement strand
TTTCGTTAAAAAAAATAAAAATAAAATTAATTGTTACGTCGTAACAAAATGAAAAAAAACCAATACCTTCTCATTAGAATGAGAATGTAATAATGATATAATTTAGGCGACAAATTTTATTCATTAAAATTTTATTTTAGCTTGTGCCGTTTTTCAAAAAAGTTAATTTTTTCATTTTGAATATATTCTTACAACAAAAATTGATTACAAGTTTGTAAATCTTTTTTGAATGCACAATTTTTGTTCATTTATCTGTTTTCGTACCTTGCATTGTTTTTTCAAAAATTTAATTTTTTTTACTGTCAATGTTATTTTCACGAATAAAACAAAAACTACGCATCCTATCGAAACATGATTTACAACAAATTTGTACCTCTTCCTTGGATGAACAAATGTTGTTCTTGTCATTTTTTTCGTTGCTCATGTTATTCGTCTAAAAATTTGATTTTTCTATTTTCAATGCTGTTTTTTACGAATAAAACAAAAACTACGCGTCATATCAAAAAGTGAATGATAAGAAATTTGTAGATCTTTTTTGGGTGCACAATTTTGGTGGAATGATCTTTTCTCGTATCTTGCATAGTTTCACAGCAAAATGGAATTTTTGATTATTTTTTTGTGCGATCAAAATTTGAATTTTTTATTTTTCAAAAAATTCAAAAAGTTGTTATGAAAATATTATAGGGTGTTCAAAAATTTTGAATTTTGAAAATGCTATAACTCCAGTAATTTTTTTTTTATCACGAAAAGTCATTAGAATATTTTGTTCGTCATTTTGCGTACTACTAATAACCGTATATAGAATTTTTAAATCTTCAAAAAAAGTGGTCTCAAAAATTTTCAAAATGTGCTCACTTTTTGAATTTTCATCCAAAATAGCTGGTTAACGGACTCGTTCTTTATTTTTAGGCCATAAAAAAGTGTGCCAAAGCTCAATCAAATCGGATCATTTTTTCGAAAGTTATCGTGGCTACAGACAGACAGACATACAGACAGACAGACTGACAGACAGACAGACAGACAGACTACAGACAGACAGACACCTTGGTAAAAACCGTTTTTTCTGGCTCAGGGGGTCTCAAAACGTGGAGATTTGATGAAAACCGACTATGTCAAATTTTACATAAAGCCAATACCTTCTCATTAGAATGAGAATGTAAAAATTGTATGTATTTATCGCAGGCTTCACAGTCTTTCCCCAATTCGACTCTTTTCCCCTTTGTCTCGTTTAACCACTTAAAAGCAAGCTGAATTGATAGAGCCCAACAAGCGAATCCAACTTTTTCTTACATATGATTATTTTTTGTTGAATAGTCCATTATTATATTTTTAATTCAGAATTTTATTTTGGTTAAAAATTGAATTATTTGTTTGAAAATTTCAGTATTCTAATGAAAATTTAGTTATTTTTATGAAAATTCATTAATTTTGTGTAAAAGTCATCCTTTTTGGTTGAAAATTTCAAGTTTTTGTTAAAAATTCGTCTTTTGGGTTGAAAATTCAACCATAAGTTAGAAAATTGAACTATATTTGATTGGAAATGAACTTTTTTCTCCAAAATTCAACAACTTGGTTTAATGTTTTTTCTTTCCTGATTAAAAAATGTTTGTTAGTTGAAAATTCAACTATTTTGTTCTCTTTTTTAGTTAGAAATGCAACTTTTTTGTTAAAAATTAAATTATTGTTATAAAAGTTCCACAATTATATAAAAAAAGTTACCCCTTTTAGTTGCAAATTCAACTATTCTACTATTTTTATAGAAAATTCAACTATTTGTAGAAAATTCCATTTTTTTGGTGAGAAATTGAACAATTTGTTTGAAAATTAATTTGTTGTGGTTGAGGATTCAACTATTTTCTTAAAAAATCGTCTTTTGCTTCCTCATAGAGAAATATTTGTATTTTTATTTATTTCAACTATTTTTGATTTGATAATAAAATTTTTTTTGTAAAAATGTCAACTATCAAATTTGTGTTTAAAAATTTGTTGTTGTTGCTAATAATTCAACTAATTGGTTGAATGTTTGAATACTTTGCTATAAATTTAGTTATAATTAGTTTTTTTTTTGTTGAATGAAACTTTTATTGATCTGAAATAAAAATATTTTGTGTTTTAAACATCAAATGTTAAAAGTTGAACTTTAAAAATTAATTAAAATTTCTTGGTTCTAAAATTGTACTATTTGCTTGAAAATTTACATAGTTTTTAGAAAATTTGACTTTTTTTATAGAAAAATGAATTATTTGGTTAAAAATTCATCTTTTTAATGAAAAATTTAACGATGTGGCTAAAAATTCATCTTTTTAGTTTAAAATTGAACTGTTTGGTTAAATATTCAGCTATTTTGTTTTGTTAAATTTGTTTATAAAAAATTACATAAAACAAAGAATTTTGTTTGTAGATGTAGTATCATAAGCGAAGAATTTTCATAAGTACTTTAAAGATGATTCCGCTGGAAAAACGAAATATATGGAATAATCGAATCTCCTCTAACGTTTCTGTATGCACTATAGATCCCCGAAAAACCTTTTGTTCAAAAGGTCAAAAAAGTCCCTTGATTACGAATATCTTGTTCATTTGGTCGAAATTCTTATCACTTTTTGCTTAATCCATTTTTAAACAATTTCATTGTTTATTAAAAAACAAATTTCATAAAATAATTTTCAGTATCTTTGAGTAAAAATTAAATTTTTTTGCCTCTGGCAGTTTTTTCATAGGATAAACCGTTTGCAATTTACAACTTCACAAACAAATAATTTTTTAACAAAATTGACATATTAGCACAGTTGTCTAGACTTTTCATTTGGTAATAAAAAATCGTCCAGTTTAATCTAAGGTTAATCAGGTTAACATAAATAATGGCTCGTTGTACGAGAAAATATCAGGAGACTAAATTTTATTTTATGCCAGGGATTAATACAAATTTTCAAAAAAATCTGTTCTCTTAATCAGGCACGACGGGAATAAGTATTAACTTGAGTGCCTAAAGAAGTATATTTTAGGTTTTAAGCTTGTTTGCTCTCTGAATCAAAATAGAAAAGTTTAGTGAAACGTCGCTATTGTGTAACATTTTTAACTCTATTAAAAGACTAAGAAGGCCATATTGAGAAGTAGTTGACGTAACCTAGTCTGTTTCCATTAAAAAAAAATTGCGTTCTGATTGTTTGTATAAAGTTAAGAAACATCAGAATTCTTTACATTCTTAAAATTATAATGGATCAATATGGGCTATAGAAATGAATTAATTATGTATATTCAGGGTCCTCGTTTGCTGCTTTTCAAAAGAATTCTGTTTTCGATTTTCAAAATTTTTTGCGTTTGTATGTTACTTAGCAGACTTTGTACAAATTAGTTGCCTTGAATAAACATTAACTTGAATAAATATGAAATTGAGTGCCTGCCTTTATGAAAAGGATGTATTGGTAAGTATTAGCTCCAATACTTACCAATACTTCCTTTTCATATGGGTAAATAGGTTTATTTTAATTGTATAGTATTTTTTTCTTATGCAAAAGATACTTTCAGGTCTCTCTAAATCAAAATTGGTGAAATTTAACTAATTACTAGGGAAATTTTACAGATTCGATAAGCGAAAAGAGAGCCACTGAATATTAGTAGAAAATTACTAATTCAATATTGGAAAGCAATTAATTGAATGATGTAAATAAATAAGTTTACTTAGGACTGTATATATAATAATTAAAAAAAATGAAAAACGTGAAAAATATAAAAGTTTAAGAAAATAACGCGATGGTGTAGCATTCTTAACTTTATTTTAAAAAATAAGGTCATATTGTGAAATTGTAAACGTGATGTAGCCTGTTTCCAATTTGAAAAAAATGCCCTCTGATTGTTTGAACATAGCTGAGAGAAATAAGAATTTTTTTCAATTTTAGATTGACAAGGGATCAATGGGCTTCAAATTAATTGTACACATTTAGAGTGCTTATGCGCTACCATTCAACAAAATTGTTTTTTCGATTTCCAAAATTTTTTAAGGTTATAAATTTTTCTTATTTTCTATAGAAAATTGCAAGTATTTAGCAAACTTTGTAAAAATAGTTTGCCTTGAATAGTGATAAACTTGAATGTCTAAAAACGTTTAGTTTTATTTTATTGCGTTTTTTCTCACGCAGAAGATACTATATTGCCTCTCTGAATCAAAATGATTAAAACATAATTAATTACTAGTCAAATTTTACAAATTCGAGTAGCGAAAAGAGGGGAAAAGTGAAAATTAGAACAATTTGATAAAATAACTCGATGGTGTAACATTTTTTACTCTATTAAAATAATAGGAAGTAGATCCTATTCTGAAATTGTAAACGTGACCTAAACTGTTCCCATTTTCAAAATGTTGCCTTCTGATCGTTTACACAAACTTAAGAAAAATAAGAAATTGTTTAATTACAATGGATCAATGGGCTATATATTAATCATTCATATTCAGGGTACTCATGCGCTATTTTTCAACAGAATTTTTTTCAGGATTCTCAACGTTTTTTTACTGTTGTTCATTTTTCTAATTTTCCATAGAAAAGTGCAATTATTCAGGAGACGCAGGTTTATAAAAGGTATATTGTTTAAAATGCTGTGAATAACCAATAATTGTCGTACGAGAATATGTCGCAAAGGTACAAAGTTTTATCTTGTGTCCAAGGTTAATAAAAAATTTCAAAAGAATCAATTCTGGTAATGGAGGGTTTTTAGTCATAACAATTGTTATAAATAATGTAGTATGAGAGTTTATGAAGAATAATTAATGTTATTGATGGTAGGTATCGGGTTTGCAATAGTTTTAGGGGGAATTATGACACTGGTTGGCCTGGATGATTTTTAATTAACAAATTTTAAAGTCTAGACGATTTCCTCTTAAAAATAGAATTTTTTCAACAATAATTCACGGTGAGAAGTTTTTATTCGATCGAAAGATTTATTTTTGCTTTCAAAATATCTATCCTCGATATCGACAATGTAAAAATTTTGCATTTTTTTCAGCAATAGATTTTGAGGTACAAAAGTGCAAGAAGCAAAAAAATTCTATTTTTTTCTAAGAGATGCTAAAAATGATTTCATATTTTTTTTATTAATAAATAATGAAATTGCTAAGAAATGGTTCAAACAAAAACTAACCAGGATTTTGAAAATATAACCAAGATATTCGTAATCAGGGGACTTTTGTAACCTTATAAACAAAAGGTATCTCGGGGACCTCTTAGTGCATACAGAAGGGTTAGTGGCGACTGGACTAGAACGAAGTCTTTAGAGCGCGAAACGGCTAAGATATGCATTTTTTAATAAACTTGTTCATAACATTAACAATTACTTTAGAACTTTAAAAAACTGTAATTAAGCATTGTTCTTATGTAGATCCCGAACACAAAATTGAAATATGAAATCTCCAAGTATTTTTAATCTTGAAGTAGCACTTTACACTAATTAATTTTTTATATAAAAAATATAAAAATTGTCTTCAATATTGTAACCTGCTGATTATTATTTGTCAGGAGTTTCTTCACTGATATTGTGATGTTTTAAATAAATATAAATAGTTGTAAAAAATGGAATCGTTTATAAACAAAAAATATAAAAAATGTCAACTTTATTGTGATATATATATATATACCATTAAACCATTTCCCTTTCAGGGTAGGCGTGACACTACCCGATTCGGGTGGTGTTTCTAGGTTTTTCTTGTAGTTATAAATAACTACAAGTGTGGGCTCACCACACCCACGATGTGCCAACAACACTCATGTCAGTATTCTTGAATGGTCACCCATCCAAGTACTAACCGCGTTCAACGCTGCTTAACTTCAGTGATCTGACGAGAACTGGGTTTTTTAGCGTGGTATGGCCGTGAAATGAAAAATAAACAGGAAAACAATTTAAAAATTGTCTCTCACAAATCTCCATGAAATTAAGTTGAACTTTATTCAAAAGAAAATGCTCAATTCGGATCAAAATTGTAAGCTCTGGCCTAATTTGTCCAGAAAAACTGTTTTTGTCCTACTGTGTCTCGCTTTGCTCAGGCGCAAAATTGACACTCGTCAAGAGGCCCCTCTTCTTGCGCTCTTGCCACACAAATCACTACTAAATAGAAATTCCGTTCAGATTTTAAGAATAATTTAAAAATTTGCATATGGATTGGTTATTGGGAGAGAGGGTATCAGTTTTGAGTGAAATACCTTTCATGTGCGTTTAGTTACAGGAGGTATCGATTCACATCGATTTAATGGTCACTACAATTAATGGGCTGTGCATTCACACACGGGGATCACGGCCTTTCCAGCGTGCGTGCCAGTGTATGGCGAATGCATTTTGGCCCAGTAATGACGTTCCTGGGCCATACATAAACTAGTTTGGGGTTGAGCACCCTCTGTTTCGAATGGCACGTTGGAACGCAGCGATACGCATTACACATACGTTGCATTAAATCTCGTCAAACCTGTAAAGGTCAGCACAGGTCGGTTCTGTTCTGCTGATAATGCAAATAATGCGGCCTATTTCGTACCTAATTGATTGCAGATGTTGGCAGTAACTTATCGATCTACTTACTAGCCCCGAGGCACCCCTCTGTTATTATCATCATATTCTGCAATTCCTCCTCAACGGGAAATTTTATTTATCTTATTTACGGAAATACTTAAGCTATTATTGCACATTATTTTATTATGACATTCAATACATTATTATGAATTTAAGAAAAATTAGATGTCATTAATCAACAATACTTCACAAAAATAAATGCATTGAAAACTAGCTGTGAATTCGATCTCGGGTGTTTCCACTTTGTTTGTATTTATAATTATATGGTGCTCATTTCACAAACACTTTGCTTCCCGTTAGCAAATGTATTTGCTTCCTCATAGAGGAAGCATTAGTTATTTTTTTCAATAATAGACAAACCAAAGTCTTCTTTTTGATCAATTTAAAAATAGAAATGTACAAAAAATGCAAAACTACAAAATAATACAAAAAAAAATTTTAACACAAAAACAAATCAGACAAATTAAATTTTGTATTCGAAATTATAATTTTTCGAGCTGGAAAAGGGATGGAAAAAGTTCTGTAGCACCCTATCCTTTTCCCAGCTTTATGATTTCTTTACAAAAATTGTCAAAATTATTTTATTTGAAAATTTATGATCAAAAAGTATTTTATATTCATGCGTCCACTTTGAATTATGTCAATGAAAAAAGTTTTTCTGTTTAGAGCAGATGACTCAAATATTATAAATGAGCATAACTTCCTTAATCTTCAATAAAGTGTATTAATATTATAGATCAATCGATTTGTCTTGAATCAAGGAATCTTTTCCGTTCTTGCATTAATTTTGAATTATGTTAGTGAAAAATGTTTTACTATAAAAAACCGATTTTCAAAATATATAAATTACCATAACTTCCCTACTCTTTATTTAAATGTATTAATATTATAGGTCAATCGATTCGTTTCGAACCAAGGGATATTTTATATTCTTGCATCAACTTTAAATTATGTTGAAGAAAAAAGTTTTACTATAAAAAACCGTATTTTCAAATATTATGCATTACCATAGCTTCCTTAAAATGCAATAAAATGTATTAATATTAAGGTCAATCGATTCGACTCGAATCAACACATCTTTTCTGTTCTTGCATCAACTTTCAATTATGTTAATGAAAAAAGTTTTACGATAAAAGACCGATTTTCAAAATATATAAATTACCATAACTTCCCTACGCTTTAATAAAATACATTAATATTATAGGTCAATTGATTCGTCTCGAACCAAGGAATCTTTTATATTCTTGCATCAACTTTGCATTATGTTAATGAAAAAAGTTTTACTATAAGAAACCGATTTTTAAAATATTATTAAGTGCTCAGAAAAAATGCAACAAATATTTTTAGAAATCCTTCGGTCAGTTTCAAGATATTAGTCGGGAAAATAAGCCCTCCAAATTTCATCAATTTATCTGCGACCTTTTTCAAGTTATCGTGTTCACAAAAAAGCGTGAATTTAAAAAATTTGGAAAATGTTACCATTACAAAGCTTCATTCAAAGCCCCATGAAGTTTTACACGTATTTCCCATAGGAAAAAAAGACGTTTTGGTAAATTTAATTCAAAATCGTCAATATTAGGTGAATCGAGTTGAAACTCAACATTTCTCTTCACGATTGGTCATATAATACCAATCAAAACTTATTTTCCAAGTATCACCCTCATAAGTTTGTTCGCATAAAAACCCCATAAGTGAAAAATTGGGTTTAGCGAGTTTTTGGCGCTCATTATGATTTTCTTGCGGTTTTTGGTATACGATTTATTCATAATATATGAAAATTGTTTAAATAATGTATTGTTTTTAGCAATTTTCTCTTAGAATAGAGTTAGGAAGTCGTGGTTTTTTCCGAATTTTTCAACCTATTTTCAACTTTTCAGTTAGATCGATGCATTTTGCAATGGAATTTGAAATAAATAATTGTTTAAACAATTTATTATTATTTATCACAATATTCTTTCAAAATAATGCTAGAAATTTGCAGTTTTTTCTATAATTTTCCACTTTTTATCCACTTTTGGATTAGTGTGAGGTATTTATAATGTATATAAATAATGCATTTTAGAAAAATAACTGTTTGAACTAATTACTATTGTTTATAATTATCTTCTGCTATATTAATGCTAGATAGTTGCGGTTTTTTCTGACATTTTGAACTTTTTGTCCACTTGTCACTAATTGAGGTAATAATTACTGCAAGTTAACAAACATAATTATTTCAAAAATTCTCTATTGTTTATAACTATCCTCTTTTATAGTATTGCTAGACAGTTGCGCTTTTTTTTGAAATCTTCCGTTTTGCTTTTACTTTTTAGTTATGAACAAATAATAAATGAACACCAAGAAGAATCATTTTTTAAATAGTATTGTATTTTTTTCAAAGAGTGAATTATTTGTACTTTTTTGGCAATGTTTTAAAAATATTAATTTAAACAAAAAGGCCATCTTACAGTAGAGATAAAAACAAATAATGGAATAATTAGTAGTAGGTGGGAGTTGCGGGTCTGTAAATAACTTGTCAATTTAGTATTTTTAATTACAACACGAAAGTTATTGCAAAGCGTAAAAGAAAAATTTAGATTTTCCCATCTATTACTATCAGCCCCCCCCCCCTCCCTTTTCCCTGAAGAAAATACGTTGTCATCCATGATAATATACATATAGAGAAATAAAAAAGCTGTAATTCAAATAATTAATTGATTTTTCAAAGACTCCTAAATGCATCTTAAATTCTCCCTAAAACTTATAATATTGCAGTTTAATTATTATAACTATTTTAATACTTCAACCAGGAGCAAATTTCATCTAGATCTATATATAACTCTTTTTCAAATTAAAAAAAAAAAAAAAAAAATACACTAAAAAAAAAGACTTATTGGCTTCTGTTTTAGAGGTAGGCCAGTATTCGGCTTTGGACACATATTAACTCCTATCAAATACAAAAAAAAAAAAAAAAAAAAAAAAAAAAAAAAAAAAAAAAAAAAAAATTTCCTTTCTCTGTCCTCACATCCACCCCCCCCCCCCCCCCCACGCAGTAACAGAAGTATTGGTGGGACTGACGTTACAGATAGACTATCCACCGTACGACGAATAATCACTTAACTTGGACATGATTTCGGCTCGCAAAACAAATTTCGCGCATAAAGGTGTTAGTTGGGTGTACAATCTAAACATGAATAATACAAACAATAAAGTAGCCTCGGAATGGACTGAAACTTGGATCGACAAAATGCATACACACGGTAAACGTAAAGGTCGAATTTCAGGCGATGAATGGAGACTGGGTGTCTGGAATGCTAGAGGAGTGAATGACCTTAAAATAAGAGAACTACGAGAAACTATGCATGCAAGGAAACTAAATATTTTATGTGTACCTGAGACGAAGAAAAAGGGTTGCGAAAGTAGAAACATAGAAAATGGGGTGTTGAAAGGCGGTTTTGAAATATGGTCAGGAGTAGGTAGTGAATCAAATCGTAGTCAAGGGGTCGGTTTAATTATGAATAAAAAAGCAATACAGCATCTCAAAGATCATGATTTTGTATCTCCCAGATTGTTGTGGGCTAGAATGAAGGTAGGAATCAGAAGGTTATTTATCATAGCGTGCTACGCCCCAGTTGACAGTGAGCCGCGAGAAGTCAAAGACGCTTTCTGGGACACTTTAAATGACACAATAAGTACTTGCGATCCAGGTGAAAGAATAATTCTGCTAGGAGATATGAACGGATGGGTCGGCGTTCAACGTCAGGATACAGATACAGAAAGGGTACTAGGTAAATTTGGGGATCCAAGAAAAAATTATAACGGGGAAAAATTAGTTAGCTTATGCCTAGAAAAGGGCCTATTTATTACCAATACTTGGTTTCGACATAAAATGATCCACACGTACACTTGGTGTAAAGGAAATAACCGCAGTGTAATTGACTTCGTTATTGCGGATGAAAGACTAAGAGAACTAGTTGTAGATACAAGAGTCATGAGGGGATCCGAATGCAATACTGATCATTATCTTTTAATCTCTAAAATAAACTTAGGCCGGGGATGGAAAAGAAAGAGAACAGAAAAAACGAAACAAACTCGAATAAAGATTGAAAATTTACAGAAACCGGAAGTGCGAATAGAGTTTCAAAATAAGTTAAGCGAACGCATAGATAGGGCAACTTGGGAAGCGCTTACGAGCATTAAAGATATAGAGGGCGCGTGGGCTTTATTACGGGATATCATTGTTAAAACTGCAATTGAAGTGTGTGGTACGGCAGTGGTAGGAAGAAAGTCTGGTGATGCATGGTGGAATGATGAAATTCAAGCAGCCCAGCGAGAAAAGAAAAAAGCGCACAAGAGAACATTAAACATGACAGGTCTTAGCGATGAGGAGAGAAATAGACTCAAAAATGATTACAAAGACAAAAAGAGGAAAATGAAACGACTAGTCAAGGAGAGTAAAGAAAAAATCAGAACAGAAGAAGAGAACAAAATACAAAACGGCTTTGGAGGAATAATGAAACTACTATATAAACAGTTGAAGGAAAGTAATAGTACAGAGTTTGCTAGCATGAGAAACAGCAAAGGTGAAATGCTATATGATATAGACGGGATAGTAGACGCTTTAAAAGACTCTTTTAAAGAACTATTAGGAGGTGAAGATATAGGACAACAAAACTGCGACATAGAACATAATGCATTAGAAAACCCAATTGAAAAAGTCTGTGTCACTGAGGTCCGAGACATAATTAAGAACTTAAAAAACGGTAAGGCTGCTGGCATAGACAGTATTAGTGCTGAAATGCTCAAATACGGTGGCGAGTACATACCTCACAGGTTGTGCGAATTAATAAATTTATGTATCGAGACGGGGAAAGTCCCAGACGATTGGAAAAAAGCGATTATCGTACCAATATACAAAAGAAAGGGAGATAAAAACAACTGCAGTAATTACAGAGGTATCAGCCTACTAAGTACCGTAAGTAAAATATACTCAAAAATACTTATTCGTAGGGTAATGGAAATCACAGAAGAAAAAATATGGGAAGTCCAAAGTGGATTTATGCCAGGAAGATCATGTACAGATCAGATATTTAGCCTAAGACAGATCACAGAAAAAAGCTTGAGAGTAGGAAAGAAAGTTTTCTGTGCATGTATTGACCTAGAAAAAGCATTTGACACGGTAAATAGAAGTAAACTTTGGGAAGTTCTTAAAGAATACGGAGTAAATGGAGGGCTCCTGCAAGCAATAAAAACAATATATACAGGTAGTAAAGCGAGCGTAAGGGTAAACGGGAAACTGAGTGACTGGTTCGATATTACGCAAGGCGTGAAACAAGGATGCGTTATGTCCTCGTGGCTATTTATCATATTCATGGATAAGTGTCTAAGAACTCTTCGACGAAGAAGGTGTAGATCTCCAAACAGTTAAGGTACGTGGGTTAGCTTTCGCAGATGACAAGATTGTTATGGCAGAATCAGTCGAGGACTTGCAAAGAATGTTGAATAAACTTCATACAAGCATGAAGGACATGGGACTCAAAATTAACGTAAATAAAACAAAAATCATGGTGTTTGAGGGAAAGAGTGAGAAAACAATGTGCAACATTGTCCTAAATGATGAGAGATTAGAACAAGTTGACAAGTACGTATATCTAGGTAGTCTATTCACTAGCGACGGAAAAATAGATGGGGAGTTAGATAGGCGCATAAATAAGGGTAAACAGGTTATCGGTAGAGCAGGGTCCATCCTAACAAATAAAAACATATCAAAAAAAGCTAAAATGGCCATACACAATTCTATATTCGTACCGACTGTACTATACGGTAGCGAGACATGGACCTGTCAAGAAAAGGACAGGAGTAAAATTAACGCGATCGGCATGAAACCTCTGCGCATAATATGCGGGAAAACACTAATGGACAAAGTCCGAAACGAGACAAGCCTCAAAGAATGTGGTGCAAAAGAGACAATAGTTGACACATGGGAAAGAAATCAGTTAAGATGGTTCGGACATCTTGAAAGAATGAAAGATGAACGACTGACCAAACAAGTGTATAAAGGTAAAGTAAATGGCAGAATGCCCAGAGGTAGACCGCCAAAAGAATGGTTAGAATCTGTAAATGAGACATTAATCCGTAGAGACATAAGAAGCCATAGGAACACAAGAGCTTGCATGAAAAAATGCATGGACGTGAAGGAAGCTAGAGTAGTATGCCAGGACAGAAAAGTGTGGCGACAAATAGTTTGTAAACAGAGTGACAGTAGAATGAATGACGCCTGAAACAAAGATCTTGGATACTAATGGGCCCAAGTGGAGAACCATACATAACAATTCTGTGAGGCTCTTCACTTGGGGTGATCGCTAGAGAGATTGATCAGCAACCTGGGTCGGAGCAGTGTTGCGGAGTAAACGTGTCATTTAAATAAATAACACGAGAATTCCAGATCAATCTAAAATATATATACCTAACACTTATATACCTATCCACCTCATACCTATATTCCTACCTACCTTATACCTATATACCCATATACACACTACTATTCTCCAACCGAGCAAGTCACGCCTACCCCGAAAGGGAAATGGCTTAATGGTATAATAATAATAACGAGACAAGATAGACATACTGTAGTCAGGAAATTGCTTCCGGTACTCTGTCTCTGACTTTCGTCTCTAGTAAGAAGGGAATTAAAGTCGGATATCAATTTTACAACTATCTGTTTTATTCCAGAAAAATATATTCACAAAAAGAGGGATTGTTTAAAAAATGATTCACTCTAACGTTTACTTATTATTTGTTCATAACTAAAAAGCCAAAGAAAAGTAAAGATTTCAGAAAAAGCCGCAACTTTCTAGCAATTGTCTAAGGGATGATAGTTATACACAATAATAAATTATTTGAACAATAATGTTTGTTAACTTGCGTTAACTATTACCTCACAAAGCAAAAATTGGACAAGAAGTTATTATCTCACACTAATTCAAATTAATAAAAAGTGGAAAATTATAGAAAAACTGCAACTTTCTAGCATTATTCTAAGAGAATACTGTGATAAATAATAATAAATTGTTTAGACAATTTACTGAAACATCTGATTATTAGTAGAATGTAGTATTTCATGTATCATAAACAATTTGTCTTACAAAAACAGCAAAAAAATCATGATCGGCTCTAAAAACTCGCAAAACCCAATTTTTTACGTATGGGGTTTTGTGCTAAACGTCTTTTTTTCGTATGGTAAATACGTGTTAAGCTTTATGGCGCTTGTGGATCCTCTAAATATCATTGAAAAAAACCACTTTTTTTGTAGATTCGAACAAATTTTTGGCTGATATTCATGAAAATGCAGCCACAAAAGTTTGCAATGCATTTTTGGACCACCCTAATGTCCAGCGTCTGGGAAAATCGTGATAAGCGGGAATCTTATTGGCGTGGGAAATGTATATAAAATGTACGGGATTTTATTTTTTAAGACAGAATTTTTTATGTTTAAAACTTTCTTGTTTTTTTAGATCGCGGTATTTTTTAAAATTTTCTACCAGAACGTACAAAATACCCATCAGATCAAAGAAATGAAAGATGATTTTTGTTTAAAATTCCTCATTACTGGTAAAAAAAACTAACGCACAGCTTGCAATTGTCATAATTTCTCTTAAAAACTTAATGATTACATATCAAAATTATTATGTCAGTAAAAAACAATAACACAAAACATGTATACTATTTTCAGAATTTCATTAGATAATTTAAAAATTTTAATTTAACCGCCCAAGTGTGTTTAAAAGCCTCGAAGTTTCTCGATTCGCATAGGCTTGTCTATGATGTTTGGTATTAAAAGGGATTATTTGTAAGTTTAATTTCCCAAATTTCAAATTTAAGATATAAAACAACTTCAGGTAATGAAAAGCCAATCAGGTTTTCAACAATAATGATTGCGAGGTTTTCGCGATTTTCGTTACTCTGACATTGCAATTTGAGAATATATCAAATTCACGACTTTGGTATGACATTCATGAAAATATAATTCAATACTGTTATTAAAAACCTTATTTTTATTTATAGAGTGATTAATTTTTAATAAAAAATTCAAATAGCGTGAAAACATTTTTTTTTACAAGGAAAATCAACTCAAAATATTTTATAATCTGAGAATACCTTCCTCATTCAATGAGGAGAGGACAGACAAAAAAAATTGCACCAAAAATTTCCTACAATTTTTTCCCTTATGCAACAAATAAAAATATCCCCCAATTGGAATTCTTGTAGCCATCGAATCCATTTCAAATCAGGCAGGGTCTACACTTGAAGTCGTAGAATCTCTCAGCGACGAAATATATGTTGTTTTTGGGAGGAGATCAAATATTTTTTTAATTTTGGCACCTATTTTTCAAAACTCGCAAATTTTGTCTTCAAACATTAAAAATGATCAAAGTGGTGACGATTTGTTTAAAAACATAAAAAGTTCATTCGCACAAAAATCCTACACGCATATTGTTCATTAATTTGTTCTTTTTTAATTTAGTCTTTTATAGGGAATATATCTTGTATGTTTCATGCAGTCCAAGTCATTTTTTCTGGTCAGGAGAATTTTTTTCATAAAATCAAATTATTATATTTTTCCAGGAAGCAACGAAAGATACATACTAGTATAAACAATTTTTGACCAAAAAGTTTGCATATCTAAAAAAATGTCTACAAAACATTCCTTGTGCTCTTTTGTGATGTATTGCATCGCTTGCGAGAAAAATTCAAAAATTATATTTCCAAAATAAAAATTCTTCTATCTTAACAAATAGTTCAGCCCACGTAAAGCTGGTAGGATGCCTTCGTTAAGCAGAAACATTAAAAAATATTGAAAACAATGGGAAATGTAGGTTTTCAGAAAATATTTTTACATTTTTTAAATTCAAAGAAAACTATACAGCAGATTTACTGCAAAATCCCACTTATGTATTTTTTGCAATATTTAACAAAAATCACAAATACAAGGAAGGCATCCTATCAGTAAAATTCACCAGAATCCGTAGAGAAAATTTGAATATCTGAATGAGGTCAAAATCTATAGAATCGCAGGCGGAAAAATTATATATAGTTTATAAATAGGGGGAAATATTATGTATAAATTTCATTTGTTTTATACTAATAATGTATCAAACAAATGTAAATTATATATAATATTTCCCACTGTGAATAATTTTTCCCATTGGGATTTTTAAGAAAAAATTTGCAATTTTTGGAGAAATGTATGTCAAGATTCGATTATAGTAACTTTGTGGACATTTTTTTCTCAAATCTGAAATATACATACGTGTCGCCTAATTTCCTCTAAAAACAACATACATATTTCGTCGCTGAGATATTCTGCGACTTGAAGTGTAGAACCAGAATTATTGTTCGGCATAGGATCTAATTTTTTAAATAATTCGTTTGAGTGATTAACTTTTGGAAAAACTAGTTTTATTAAGGTAAAAGAAATTTTATGCAAAGTTTGTGATTTAGAATTAATAATAGTGTAAAATAAAAACAATTTACAGATTGTGAATGTAAAATTATTTTTTAAATTACAATAATTGAAATATAATTTTCAAGTTTCGAAACACTTTGAATAAAAAAAATAAAAAACTATCTAAAGCTTTAGGGAATTTAAAATTATAGGAATTTAAAATTTTATAAAAAAAGTAATGTTAATGTAACGTGCTACTTTAGACTGATAATATGTCAAACACTGATATCTGATCTCGCGGCCTGAAAGCTTTTTTAGTACTTTGTTTTCGACGATGAAAAGAAATAATGATGAGCAAAGTTAACAATTAAAAATATTTCTTTAAAGTTCAATTGAAGCATTGTGCTATACTAACTTATTTCATTGAATGTAAAGCTGCGTAAACAGAGTATAATTTTGAAGTAAGTTAAAAAAAAGTAATAAAAAGTGAATTTTCCCTACAATTATTCAACAATGTATTACGCATAGTAGAATAACAGTGGTGGGAGGGGTGATAATGTAATCTGTTTAGTTTTTAAGGAAATTTTTATGCTAAACAATATAGGGTCATTCATCTTCATTAATCAACACATATAATACAGATCACTTCTCTTAATGTCAACACTTAACGTGGTTAAAATCGAATTTTTTATTTTGATGAATTACATTTTTTTCTTCAAATTACAATATTAGGAACAAATTAACGATACCAATGTTCTTATCTCAACCATTTCATGAGAAACTGATATTCAAGACGTACATTAACGATCAGATATAAACATTTTTTTTCCGTTATCTAAAAGAAATCAATACTTTTCAAAACGTCTGCAAAAAAAAAAAAGCAAAAAAGATTGAAGTGTCTATTTCTAATGATGTCATTGTAAAATGTATTTTAATTATTTATTCATTCAATTTTAATTTAATTTTATGTAATTTAAAAAAATATATTTTGGGAAACGGTGCGAAATATCGAAAAGTGGCCAAGAAACTTTTTGTAGAGCGTTTGAAAAGGAACAAGTTTGTTGTGTAAACCTTTTTTTCTTTTGTGTATTTAAAAAAAAGATGAAATTTTATGATTGTTAACAAATTCACCTACATTATGTGAATTTTCAACATTTCTCAAATTGTTTGGCGGGTTTAAAAGAGACTGAAAATATTTCATCGGAAACAAAAAATAAAAGTTAAGTATCTCAATTAGTTTAAGAAATACATCAGTGAAACACAGAAAAAATAGGGGTTCAGTAATGTCGCGGCTCAAGTAAAAGTTGGCATCCTTTAGAAATTATGCTCAGAGGAACAAATTAAATTGGATGAAAGACATACCTAACTTTTTTTTTTAATATAATATTAACATAATATTGCAAGTGTATATTATAAAATTTCAAATAGTCCCGCGCTTTTTGGTATATTCGCAGTTAAAAACGTCGGATTATCAACAAAACCTCAAAAACTGTCACATTTCATGTAAACTATCTTCCTTTCAAGAATGAATAATGTCTATAATTTTAATTTCTTTATTAAGTTTTTACCAGTGCAAATATTATTTAATTCGAATTATAAAGTAAAGTGTACATCGTTAACTTGTAAAATTTTTCAAGTGAGTCAAGGCTGAAGTGACAAAAAGGTTCTCTAAGAACGGCTTGAATCCATAATTTAAGATCCTTTAGAAACGATTTATCATTTTGGGTTCCTTTTTAGCAAGAGAGATTTTTTTTGTTGCAGCTCCTTTCTAAAGCACCCTTTCTAAAAAGTTTTCTAATGCCAAACGAAACTTTCAAAATAAATTTGAGATTTTCGTACCAAATAGAATAAAACTTTCAATGACTTTAGTGTACCGCTTGGACTAGTTCAAATAGGGTAACGAAACCAATTACCGAGGGGGATCATATTGTCCGTTGTTGGTGATAAAATTCATTCTTTTTTCACTATTTCTGCACGTACACTTAATGTTTTGTGATTGAGTAGCTTAACTGAGTATCATTTATCGACTTCTACTAAGAAATTGTATATTTAAGTGGTAGGTTAGAAGAAATCAACTGTTTCCTTGAAAAATGGTTCCCCCTCGGTAATTGGTTCCGTTACCCAACAAAATTATAAGCTTAAATTAAGCAATAATGTCTTAAGACTTTTAATAACTTTTTAATACGAATCTAATCGAAAAAAAGTTTAACTTCAATCGACAAAGTCTTCAAAAAAAAAAATCGCGGAATAACTTTTGTAAATATTTATCAACTTAATTAATTAAAATTCATTGATTACACTGATATGAATATCCATGATATAGTTGTAGCAATGTACAAAATATGTTATAGAGTTATTTTATGGTGTTTTTTCATTCCGTTTCAGATAATGAAAATGTTTTCTTCAAAATCTATGGTGAAGATACTTGTTCTGTTGGCATTAATTTATTATGCAATGGCTCAGTGCACCACAAGGGGACTTGGTTGTGCTGTTCCAAGTGAAATTAATATTGAAGACAGTTGTTGCGACGGTTACCATTGTGAGGGGGATTCCCCTAATGCGCGGACACGAACGTGTGCCATTAATAAGCCTGGAAAATAAATTCTCTATATATGCACTGCGAGGACATACTAGTTCCGCAAATAATGAATTAATAAATTGTAAAACGAAATTGTGATTATTTTACTCATATTCATATATAACGAGGGTTTATAGCTACTCTTGAAATCTGTTTTAGACCCTCAATCTGTCATAGGGAAGAATGAAGTGCCCATTTAGAGCCAATTTAATGTCACAACTCCAAATTTAGGCCTACTTATTTATTTTTTCTTTTGTTTGCGCTGTGGCATTAAATTATCTCTAAATAAGACCTTAATTTTTTCCTGTGGGAAATTATGATTGTCGAACATGGTTCTTCAAACATTACGTAGAATTTTTTGTAGACACTCGTCGTCTTTTGCGTGCACAAAAAAATTGAAAGGTATTTTATTGGGCTTCACTGGATATTAGATGTTTTATGGGATTTTAAGGGATTTTAAGCGGTTTCCAGGGATTTTAGTGAATTTCAAACGATTTCACAGGACTATCAATATTGCACAGAATTTGAAAGAATTCAATAGAATGTTAATGCCTTTAAAGGCTTTTAAAGGATTTCAAATGATTTTAAAAATTTGCAAATGATTTTAAAAGAATTGTTTAGAAAATTTTCGTGGGATTTCACGAAATTTCAAATTATCTAAAGATTTTAAAAAAATCTATGGGAGTTCTGCATCTGATTTCATGCATAAGTAATTCACTCGAAAGTCAAGTTCTGTATTTAATAGAAATAACCTTTTGACCACACCATTTTATATACATACATACATACATTTTACATATTGAACCTAATAAGTATAAACGTGCCTTTGCTGAAGTGGTTTTTATTAAAAAAGAAGGTGCAACTTGTATGAATTTAGTTACCGATTTAGATTATTTTAATACTTCTTATAATAATATTGTTGAGTTTATAACTAAATAACAGGTTTTCTCTAAATTCATCTTAAACATGAATATTCTTAATTATAATTAAAACGAACCTATAATTACGATCATCGAAAAAAACTTCAAAAAACTGTCACAAAAATAGTGCATTGGATTTGTTACCGACATTTACCCTCCTTACTCCTAAGAATATTTTTAATTTTAATCAAAATGAACCTATAATTATGATCAAGGAAAAAAACTTCCGAAAACTGTCACAAAAAATGTATTGCCTTTTATCACAGTTTAAAGAATAGTTTCATTATAAAAATACCAACACACAGATCTTTCTACGGGTATGAAATTAATTTCTTACTTATTCCTCCATTAAATTTTCTGTTACACTTCGCTTACATTATTTACGTATTTTGAACCTAACCTAGTATATATTTTTCCAGCTCTACCTAAAAAGTTTTTCTGTTTTTTGCATGGAACTCACACATTAGGAAATTTGCCAGGAATCTTATCAAACTATTTAAGGTATTCTTCTCTCATATTTTTTATATATTCTGATTATCACATTATATTGCTTCGATCTCACAATTTAATATGTTTTTATACAGATCTTATGAGGGAAACCGATGTGTTTCCGAAACGTAATCGATTCGTTTTTTCTTTTTTAAATAAATTAAAACTGTTAGTCTGGAAGATGTCGTATTTATTAGGTTCTCTTCCCTAATTTATACATTATTCAATTTTCCCACACGTAAAAAAAAATTTTATTCTTATAAAATGATACAATATAATATAATATGATATAATTTAATATGATATGATTTCAAATTAAAATAAAAAACAGAATATAGATGGTTGAAGATGCACGTAGAAATCTGTTTTCTTTTCAATTCATGAAGCGAAAACTTGCAATCCCCCTGGTGTTTTTCTGTTTATAAATGTTAAGCCTTAGAATTAAATAAAACTTACAATTGTAATATTGTAGTTACACACATTTATGAGTGTTAATTATTCCATTATTTTAAACAAGCCCTGCCTGTTCACGTTCGGACGCTCTGGATTTACGCTCAAGGCTACTGGAAGCCATGCCCGAAAGCGTTCTTAATTCCAAGTTCCAGTATTATATAATCCCATTTTTTCTAGATAAAAGACCCCTCACTTCAAAATAAGTAGAATTGAATACCAATTTTAGTTTTGTAAAATGCTTGTTATAAAAGTTTTAAATCAGATTTCTAGAAGATGTAAAACCATCTTTCCTTGAGGAGAACTTCTATTTATTACTCTAAAGTCGATATGGATTTTCGATAGTAGGATGCCACGTCTTACTGAATCCTCTGAGAGACGGAATAATAACCTATACCATCCTATTTTAACCCCTCCGAAAACTCCTTGGAGAATTCTACAATCTACAACCTCTTGTCTTACCACAACCATTCGTTACTACTGAACCTGATACACGATCACTTTGCTCCTCCTGTGCACTATACACACTATATATTTCCACAAAAATGTCAGTGATGTGACATTTACTGTCCTTTAAAGTAAAATAGAAAAAACTCTGACCAAAACTGAGTTTATGCAACATAAAGGCTATTTACCAGCTTTCATCATTTTTTTCACCGAAAACCGGTAGCAGTGGTACAAATAAAATTGCACGTTCAGGGTAGGTAACTGAATTTACGACACGAGGTTCGTTAACTGAAAATTTGAGGTTCGATTCCGTTTTATATCTTTATTGATTTTATTTCATTTTTTCCTTTTTTCAGTCAAACTAACAATTGGTGGTTCAGACAATTTTTTTCAAAAGGATACATATTTGAAAGTTTCCAAATTATGAAGACTAAGTTTTGGAGTTTCATTTCAAAAATTTCATCGAACATATACCAATATTTATCCAATTAAAATTCAAACCAAAATTATATATAAGGAAATGAAATATTAGAATGAATGACTTGATATTTTATTGATTCAGAAGGAGTGGGAAAAAATGCACATTAATACTGAAATCTGAATTTGAAAGAATCACAAATTCTCGATTTTTTTCTTTCTTTAGTACTTTTAGATGTTCGATATCCTCAAGTTTTGTGGTTGATTGGAACCCGACCGAAGAGGCTCTCAATAATAAAACCTTGCAAATGGGATCAGCTGGAAAGGCAACAATTTCCGTCCATAACTCTCCAATACTTGTTACTCTCTTTTCGGATTTCTTTTGTGCGTGATTGCCGTTTTAATGAGAGATTTTTCTGGTTCGAGAAATTTCCTTCAATTCTTCATTCCTGCCTTTTTAGATTTTTACTGGTAATCCTCTCAACCTTCAAGATGCTTTCGGAGTTTTTTGTAATTACTGGAGATTATTTATTTCAAAGGTAAAAAAACTGAAGAAATTAAATTTAGAAAATAAATATTTGAAATATCAGAAATGAGGAATGTAAAATTATATTAATAAATACGTATTAAAATTATTGTAGGTACATATCTAAATAAAAAAGGAAACATTTTAATAACGTTAGATTTTACACTGTTGAGAAATTAATGTTAAATTAGCAGAAATTTTTTGATACTTAAAATCTTAAAAAATTAAAATATTAGTTAAATGGAAAGCTTTTCGAAGTTAGAGTCTTTTTACTGGAAGCTTAGCTTAGCAATTACATATTTTGTAATTTAAAAAAGCAGAACAGTTTTATATAATTGAGAATTTTTTAAAAATAAAATAAAAAGTATGAACATTGCAAATAAAGAAAAGTATGCAAATATTGCGAAAAATTTGCTATGTGAAGGTATCCAAAGTAAATTTGTTTTCAAATTTATTTAATCAAAATAGCATGTAATTCCTTGTATACATTCCATTAGATATTTTAAGCATACAACAGATGTGGTTTGAACAAATTTAATTTACTTTAAAGTACAAATTTCCATAGTCGTTCAAAAATTTATATTATTTAATGAGTATGTGATGTTCCTACGACAAAAACTTCTGTCAAACATAGTTTTTGTTTAGAATAATTTAATGTTTGGTTTTTATGGAAATTGAAAAAGTGATGTTCCAGTTTTTAACAAACATGATTGGTACTTTTGGAAGGTAATTTAGAAACAAAAAAACATGTTACTTTCTTTTCAAGTTTAGATTTTTCTAATGAGATAATAATTTCTTCTACACGAGTATCATTTTTTTATGTTATATTAAATAAATATAATTCTAAAGTGTTTTAAAGTTACTTTCTATTCATTTTCTCATGATTATATTTCTTGTTTCCAAATACTAAAATATTATCAATAAATGTATTATTATATTACATATATCACTGCCATATTCATAAGCCTCAGTTAGTAACGTGCTTGGATTATGTTTGTTAATGGGTATGCCAAGAAAAACGTATTGGAGAACATTTCGCCTCCTTTCTTTATATATGTTGATTAATCCAAAACTGCTTTAAAGAATGCTCAAATAATTATGTTAAGATTATACTTTGGTCGAAAATTAAAATTTCTTGTTCAAAATTCGTCTCTTTTTCTCTAATGTTCAACTGTTTGGTTGTAGTGTGAACTGTTTGGTTGCAAATCAACGTTTTTGGTTGAATTTCAACTATTTTCCTGAAAATTCTATTTTATTGATTGTAAATAAATTTGTTGTTGTTGAAAATGCTGCTATTTTGTGCAAAATGCAATTTCGATTCAAAATCTTACAATTAGTATTGTGGTATCTTCTTCATTAATATTGTTTAAAAGAATTTATACCCCTATTATTCCGAAATTTTCTTTAAAAATCTCTCTATTTCCTCTGTCTTGAGAGCATTTTGGCTGTGAAGTCTAAAATCAGTTTTATAATAATTTACATTATATATTTTTTTCTTCAAGATCTAACATGTTTAATTCTTTTTAAATTTTATAGAAGACAGTAATTAGTATTGAATAATTACACAGGCCGACAAAAAGGACATCATTTTTGTACCCAAAGATCAGACTATGTGACCCTGAAGGATTTTGGTATCCTAAAACCGAATCCGTTATCCAAATTTTTCCTATACGTCAGGGTTTGGGATATCCTAACCTGAGAGTGCAAAAATGGCTATTTTTAGCCATATTTGAGGCAATATAACACGATCAACAATTCCCCCCCCCCTAAAAAATGCTAACGCCATCGTTTAGTACTCCTTTTTATCTTCCATTTCCATTTTTGATCATCCCGAACCGATTTTTTTTTCTCCGAAATATCACACACTAACCATTCAGTTTCTCTTCGCCTTGCATTGTTCCACAATGCATTGTGGAACTGAAATGGTTAATGTGTGATATCTCGGAGAAAAAAAATCGGCTAAAAATAGCCATTTTTGCATTTTCAGGTTAGGATATATCAAAAACCTCACGTATAGAAAAAGTTTGGATAACGGATTCGGTTTTAGGATACCAAAATCCTTCGGGGTCACATAGTCCGGTGTTTGGGTTTAAATATTGTCGGCATTATAATCGCTGGGAAATAGCCTGGCATTTATTTTGAAGTTTGAGTGGCAGCCCTGATTTTCCTTTCATTGGCACAAAATTGTTTTCAAATTAGTCCCATTTTGAAGAATGCTGATTTCTTTTGGTACCGAGAGTCAAACAATCTCGTGCTTTTCATTCTTTTTGGTCCCTCTGCATCTTGGTTGATGCTGACCAAGCAAACTAGCCCGACGTAAAGTTGAATTCTTCTCTATCGGTATCACATTGTGGATTGCGGACGAGACAAGGGCAAAGCTTTGTTCACATGCACACGAACTGTACTGTTCATTTGCCTCTGACAGAACGGATTAAAGGGATTCGCTAGTCCGTACGTTGGTTCCACAGAGGGGACAACAGAGAAGGAAATGGAGATAGAGAGATAGAAAGATAGAAATATATATAGTGATAAAGAGAAGCAGGATGAGAAAGATAAAGGTAGATAGAAAGAGAAGAAGATTATAGGTAGAGAAAGAAAGACAAAGAGGAAGAGGATGAGGAGAATAAAATGAGGGTGAAGGGGAGAGAGAAGGAGAAAACAGGAAGGGTGAAGAACGAAAGAAGACTTTCCGCCCCCGCCCCCGGTTGTTTGTGGCTAGGCGAACTGAACAAATGGAACGGGGTACAGAGCTTTTATGCAAGAATGCGTTCAGTCCTCTTTCCCTCCCATCGGACAACTGGCAAACCACCCCTGTTTTCTCTCCTCTCTTGTTTGATCAGCAAGAATAAAAGGTCTGGCTTTTGCGTACCAACTCACGTAACTCGGACGAGCAATCGAGTTGCGGATTAACCTTGTTATTTCAGCGCCAGTTTCCAAATCACTCTTTTTTTAAACGATGGTGAGACACACCCACCCCCGCCCCTCAACCCATCATCCCTTCATTCCCAGCGACCCAGCGAACACCCGTTACATGAACACATAGGTAGAGTGTCAAGCCATCGGCCCAATTTGTAGAGTAACATCGGCCACTAGTGGCCCGACAAATCTCGTTGCTTTTTTTTTATTTAGGATGACTGCAGTTAACGAGCTCCGTCGATTCTGGAATATAGAACTTTGCTATTTTGTAACGGCTTCCTAACTAGTGTCGCGATTGATAACGTTTTTTAAAGTTATTTATTGGATGAAAAAGATGAGAAAATATTTTCAGGAAAAAAATGGCCGAGTTTTTTTCTTTGTGTTGTTTTTGTAGACAAACTAAGAATGTATTTTTTCGATTTCCAGAAAGAAATTTTTAATAGAATTTGAATTATCTTGATGGTAAACGCTCATTTGAAATAAATACTAAATTATTCGTCACAGATCATCACACAAAGCTTGAAACCTCAAGGATGACGTCACAAATACGAAAACTTATATTTAAAATTTTTTTCTTAGATTTTATTTGATATACGGGTCAAATAAGATACAAAACGTACAGAAATAATATTTCAGCAGACTTCATAGCCCAAAATTCTCTCAAAAGAGGGGAAATAATTGAATTTTCAGTAAATACAAAAAATGAATTTCAGACCAAATAGTTGCATTTACAACAAAAAAGTTGAATCTTCAACCTTTGAAGACGAACCTGCAACTAAATGTTCGAATTTTTAAATGAAAAAGAATTAATTTCAACAAAAACAGTTTCATTATTAACCAAATATTCGAATCGTTCAACCAAAAAGACTTATTTTTTTGAAAAAGTAGAATTTTTCTTCATGAATTTTTCTCATGGAAAACTATGAAATTCGAATACAAAGCGACAAATTTTAAACAAATCAGTTGAATTTTCAGACAAAAAAAATTAATTTTCAACAAAATAGTTAAATTTTCAAACAAATAATAAAATTGTCAACCAAATAGTAGAGTTTTTCACCTCATAGTTGAATTTTCTACCGAAAAAGATGAACATTCAATCAAATATTTGAATTAAAAAAAAAATAAACTAACAGTAGCATTTTCAACCAAATACTTGAAATTTTAAACCAAAAAAGACAATTTTTTAGAAGATATTTGAATTTGAAATCCAACTAAAATGATGACACTTAAACTAAAGCGATGAATCTTCAACAACAAAAATTAATTTGATAAAAGATGTTCAACTTTCAACCAAAAAGTTGAATTTCGATAAAAAAATGATTAACTCTCAATGATAAATAGCGTGTCACAAATGGTAGTGTATTAAAAATATTTTCCAGATTAAGACCAAAAAATCCAAAAATAAATATTTATTTCCAGCTTAATTCAAACCGAATTCGAGTTGAAAATAAAGCCAGAAAAAGTGAATTAAAAGTTGAATTAAGAGAGAGTTGGATTTTTGAATAATGTGCACGGGGCTGTCCCAATATATATCATCAGTCACGGACGCATTTTTGTAATGCAGTCAAGTGATCTGCTAAGAGCAGTGTGCAATATTGCAACATATTGGGCAAAGCTTGGTTTTTACCCCATCACCCACGGAATGTGTTTCAGCTAAGTGCTTGGTGGGGGCGGTGGACTACAGCTTAAGGTGGAATCCGAACCATCAGAGCCCAGAGATATTTTTTTAATAATTTAATTTTTAATTTTATATTTTTTTTCTGTCAAACTTGTTCTCGGGTGAACCCGGTTTTTCATCATAGCCACGGACTAAGTCAAGTGACTGATGAGATGAGGATGTTATACGTTAATTTACTACGATGTTTGAAATCTTTTGCAATGATGTCCCGTAGCACTGCGGCTGAAAACCTATTATACTTTGTCTTTTTATTTTAAAATCCCGGTGAAACAGAGGTCTATACACGGTTTAACCTTTATTGGAAGTACTCGCATTTACCTGGACGTTTGGCCAGGAGAGAGGAAAACTGCAGAAAACCACCTCCCGGGTACAGTCGGTTTTTTGATAGTCGAGTTTGAAGGCAGGCATTTGCATAATATTAAGAAAAGTCATAATATTTTTAAGAGATACTTCAATAAAGCAATGACTTGATTTTATCACATATTTTACTGTGAGAAGTGGTGAGAATCTATAATTTTAGCATACAAAATACCTTATATTTGATTTTTCTCTTCGTATTTCAGACCAGACGACATATAGTATAATTCAATAACCCTGGAAAATCAATGTCATAAGTTCAGCTCATCAGCTTCCATTCTGTTTCTTTTCAGGTCAACACGGAAGCTAGAAAAATAATAATAAAACAGTAAAGAATATTTCTCATAGATTCTACAAAATTATTCATAAGCTTTTCCTGGAATAATATGTACAGGGTTTTTTCTATCATATAACGAGAATATTCTCGGTAATAAATAAATTGAAAATATTCATATAGGGTGACAGAGAAAAATCCTGAATTTCGAATTACACCAAAAATACACATTTTTTATAGTATAAAGATTCCTATTGCACTTTAAAATGTGTTTTTATTTTAACTTTAATACCTTGACAAGGTACTTTATTTATTTTATTTTTTGGGCAGATTTTTGAAATAAAATTTATTACCCATTCCTCAATAATTAACAATTACTTCTCATGGGTGAAAGAATTTTAACGAATTTCACGTGATTTTATCAGATTTCCGAGGTTTTCAGTTATTTTAAAGGATTTTAAAGACTCTCAATAAGGTGTTTTAATGCATTTTCTAGGACCTCAAAGTATTTAAAAAGATTGCAAGGAATTTTCGAGAGCTTTGCAAAATTTCAAGAGATTTTAGAAAAGTTCAAAAGATTTTAAATATTTTAGAGTATTTTTAATGATTCCAGGGAATTTTTAAGGGATTTAAAAAATGTCAAGGAATTTCCGAGTATTTCAATGATTTTAAGGTATTTCTAAGGTTTTTATAGGACCTATAAGATATATTTAAGGATAAGATATAAGGATATTTTAAAAGATTCTGAAGTGTTTTGAAGGAATTTCAACGCTTTTATTTAGATTTTAAGGATTTCAGTAATTTTAAGAGATTTTAAGGAGTTTCAAGCAATATAATCAGATTTCAGGTAACTGCAGGGAATTTGAAGGGATTTTATAATATGGATGAAATCTGAAAGAATTGATTCATACGAATTGCGGGATTCCAAATAATTTCAAAGACTTGAGAAGATTTTCAATATTTCTAGGTATATTCAATATTCAGGATACCTATTTTTGAATATTCCAAGGAATTTTAATAGATTTAAAATAGTTTTAAGAGATTTCAAGAATTTGAAGATGTGTATCGAATTTAAATAGATTCCAAGGAATTTTCAAGGTATTTAAAAAATTGTAAGTGATTTCAATAGATTTAAAATAATGTAGGGTACTTTCAAAGAGTTTTAAGGAATTTCGAAAAGATGACAAAAATCTAAAGAATTTTCAAGAACTTTAATGGTTTTTAAAGGTTTGAGAGAATTTCTTTCGGTTTGCTTTCCGAGGATTTCAGTGATTTTAAGTTGAAATATTATCTGTTTTGTTAAAAATTCGTCTTTTTGGATAGAAAATTCATCCTCTTGGATTGAAAATTCATCATTTGGTAGAAAAGTCATCTTTGTTCTTTAAAAATTTATCTGTCTTCTAAAAGATTCGTTTTTTTGGCTTGAAAATTCAACTATTTTGTTGAAAATTCGTCTCTTTTGCTTGAAAATTCAAATATACAGTTATGAGTTTACTTGTTTGGTTGAAAATTCAATTTGTTGTTGAAAATTCATCCTTTTTGGTTGAAAAATCCATTATTTTATTAACATTTCAATATATTTCGATTTTTTAAAGTTTGAAACATTGTATAGAATTTTGAATATTTTGTGATATTTTAAAAGATTCCAAAGGTATTTTAATAGATTCTTATGAATTTTCAAGAGCTTTACAGAAATTCAAGGGATTTCAAAAGGTTTTAAAGCATTTTAAAGTATTTCAAAGATGTGAGGAGATTTTCAGTATTTCAAGGTATTTCTAAAGATTGGAAAAAGTTAAAAAAATTTTAGATTATTAAAAAAAATATTCATAAAAACAACTTTTTCGTTGGAAGTTTGTCTCTTTGGATGGAAAGTTCATCATTTTAGATTGAAAATTCATCTTTTACTAGAAAAGTCATCTTTCTTGTTTGAAAATTCAACTGTCTTCTAAAAAAATCGTCTCTTGTTCTTCAAAGTTCAAATATTTAGTTGCAAGTGAAACTGTTTGGTTGTAAATAAATTTTTTTTTTTTCAAAATTAATTTTTTGTTGTTGAAAATTCATCTTTCTTGGTTGGAAATTCATCTTTCTTGGTTGAAAATGTACCTTCTTTGTTGAGATCATTCATTTTTTTAGGTTTGACTCTAAAAGTCAAATGTTTTTTAAAATATTCAATTTTTAAAATATAAATGTCAGCTTTTTGTCAAGAATTTGTCTTTTTGGGTTTAAAATTCATCTTTTTTTTGTTGAAAATTCAATTATTTCATGGAAATTTCAATATATTTCGACCTGAAATCTCAGGAATCAGGTTTCTGAATTATTTTTATTTAAAAGAATTTATTCCCCAATTGTTTTACTATTTTCTTAAAAAATCACCCTATTTTTCATTGTTTACCTTAGAGTTCTAAAATGTTTAATTCTTTTCAAAATTTATATAATGAGCAATTAATATTGAATAATCATTTTATTATTACAAGCGCTTGAAATTCAACTGGGAAAAATGTAATTTTTACCAGGAAACCCGGGAAATAGCCTGAAATTTTTTTTTTGAAGTTTTAGTGGCCAGTTGGATAAAGCTTTTATTTATAATATACAAAACGTTTAATTTCACTCAACGATGAACGTTTTCCCCCGAATAAAAAGAAAAGTATGCAAATTCTTCAGATGAAATCCTTCTCAGATTGAAGTGACAATTTTATCAATATTTTTTTCCGCCGACTTTAAGCAGTTTCCAAAGTTTGCGAGCGAGTCACTGAATAGACGCGGATTCGAGGGGGTGGGCATTCGGTACCGTTAACTTCCGGAACTTTTCGCTGCTGGCTCAGTCAACTTTGCGTGAAAGACGAGTTTGAAGAGAATGTAGGAAGAAAATTTTCCAGTAAGCAAATTGGGCGTAGACTGAAAAGTTCCCTGCATCGAAAATGTCGAAAGGATTGCATTTCCAGGTGGTCTTGCTGCTTCAGAAAAGTCACGTTTTTTTCGTGGTAAATGTATTTTAAAACGCATTACTCAACACTTAACCATGCACCATGTACCGTCGAAATGTATCATTCTCGACCCTCGAGAATGCAACACCTGTGTCGCACTGATCGATGCAGCTTTGCGTTACACGTTACACGCGATCACTCATTTCCGATGTCGCGTGTTTGAGCTTCTTGCAATCGATCATGCACACACCCGGACTCATCGGGATTATGTCCCTCGAGGGAATTTATTTAGCTTTTGTTTTTGTCTTTCTCGACGAAAATTCGCAAAAATATATCTAGTCCAGACATTTCGTACAAAAAAGGCCATTTCACCGCTTCACCTAGGCGGCCGCATTAGGGTGGTCAAATAGTATATTATGCACCTAGGGGGAGAAGACCCTTGGCGCATACGATATTTTTTATAACAAATGGATGATTTCAGACATTTCTCGAAATACAGTCATGATTGTAGTCCGTATTAGATTTTGAGTGAAGAAGTATGAAATTTACGTAACTTAGGGGAGGTCGGGGCGAGATGAGCATAGTTATCATTTTCAGTGAAGTAGTTGAAACCTATAGTAGTTTTTAAAAAAGTAAGTGGTTCTATACATTATATGAATCTTCATTCTTCATGTATCAATTTCATAAAACACGAAGTGTTTCAAAAATAGTAATTGCGATGAATATATGAAAATTATAATTTGTCCACATGTCTCATCTCGCCCCATGCTCTGGGGCGAGACGAGACACGTATTGGGGCGAGATGAGACACCTCAACTCATTATTAGTTTCTGTTAATAGAAGATAATTTTTCGTGTTTTTCGTACACATAGAAGATTATTTGAAGTATTCTGAGAATGGAAATGAGTATCACGACAAACTATAATTGTTTTCACGATTGAGCAATATGATTATTTGTACCAATTCATGCTCTGTAAAATGTTCAAAAAATAATTTTGTAAGGTATAATTAAGTCTGATTACTTAGGGGAAGGATTTTATGAATATTTGACAGTATAAATGCATTTAATGGTTAATTAATTCAAATTTTTCCTCTATATAATAACTTTTCTAATTTCAAGTTGAATCAACATTTATTTGAAATTTTTCATTTATAACATATTTCTGGAACGTTTTAAAAATAATTGTTAAACTGTTTATAGAATATACACTGAAAAAAAACTCAAAAAATAAAATTCATAAACAAACAAAATTGCAGGTGCTCTGACACTAGAATTTCTTTATACAACAGATTTGACAATAACTGTCATATAGACTCTTCTAACCACAAATGTCAGTCTTTCTTTTGTAATTTCTCACTATTGCAACTCTCTTTTGAATCTTGATATATTTTCGAAAATTCCACTCAAAACGACTCACATCTTGCGAACAAAAACTTTTCTGCCAGCTCCATAAAGAGGTTACAAGCATGACAAGAGCGTCTCATCTCACCCCATAAACCCGGCTCATTCCGCCCCAAATCACAATTATGATTATAACTTCAATATCACCTGTTTTTATTAATTAATTGTGAATAAATGCGTTAATGCATTCAAGTTCGGTAAATAATCTTCACGACAAACTTCAGTTTAAAAATATTGTCTGTTATTTTCAATCATTTCTTTTCGTTCTATGATATCATAGAATAACAGGATTCAGGTTTTGAAATTTGAATCATTTTTATTTTTACTTTATCTACTCTATTTAATTTTTTTCTTTTTCCGAGAAATTAGAAAATCATTATTACTGTTATTTCTGAAAAGAATAGTAACAAAAATCACATATTTCGAGAGAAAATGCAGTGTCTCATTTTACCCCGTATGCTCATCTCGCTCCGGTCTCCCCTATTCCAAATTATCAAAAATTCAATAAAAAAATTGCCGGAAATTCTTGGTAATTTTAGAGGTGATTTATTGTAACATGTCTATAAATTTGGTAAATATGGTAACTCACCATAAATTACCCAAAATTAATTTTTAAACATTTCCATAAATTTCCGGAAATTTATGAAAATTTTCGGTCATTCATGCTAATTTTACCGGTAAATATGATAACTTACCATACATTAACCAAAATTCATTTTTAAAAATTTCCTGAAATTTATGAAAAATTTTGGTCATTCATGGTAATTTTACCGTTAAATATGGTAGCATACCATAAATTACCCAAAATTAATTTCCATGAATTTCCGGAAATTTATGAAAATTTTCGGTCATTTATGGTAAATTTGCCAGGAAATATGGTTAACTTACCATAAATTACCCAAAATTCATTTTTAAAAATTTCCATACATTTCCGAAAATTTATGAAAATTTTTGGTCATTTATGGTTTTTACGGTGAGTGGGCTGATTATCGTAAAATGCGAGCTCATAGATGTTTAATTTTCATTATTCACCTCTGACGTCACTTTTTAGGCCCTAGGGAGTAAAAAGTACTTTTTACTCCCTAGGGAGTAAAAAGTACTTTTTACTCCCTAGGGAGTGAAAAGTAGAGCTTTAGCCCCGCTTCATATGCATCGAAAAGGGCTGAAATCATGCATGTGTCATAAAAAAGCACGTTTTGTAACGCATGCACGGAATGTTGGCTTTTTGAGGCATGCATAGCGTGCGGGAAGTGACCAATTCTAAAACCGTGGTAAAAAGCCTTTATAAAAATACTTTTCTAGCTGCCATAAATGAATGATAAATTACCACAAATTAGCGTTTAATTACCATAAACTACCATGAATTACCGACATTTTCCGAAAATATTGGAAATTTTTGGATACCTGCATTTTCTCGTATTATTATTATTATTATTATTAATTTTTGTTTTCGGAAAAATGAGATTCACGTTTCTGGGTTTAAACTTGGCTTGCGGAAGATTATTAGAAATCGTTGGGGAGTCTCTAATGAATAAATTCCACTAGAATACTTTGAATTTTGACGCCTCCCGCGTCAGAAATTCAACTACTTGGGTGAAAGTTGAACTACTTTGTTGAAAATTATTTTTTTTTTTTGCTTGAAGATTTATCTGATTGGTTGAAAAATGAACTATTTTGTTGAAAATTCGTTTCATTTTTGTTTCAAAATTAATTTTTTTACCTGAAAATTGAACTATTCCATTTTTTGTTGAAAATTGCTCTTTTTTAGTTTAAAATTCTACTGTTTGCTCGAAAATGGATCTTTTTTAGTTAAAAATACAACTATTTGTTTGAAAATTCATGTATGTTGTGGATTATTTGTTCTTTTTGGTAGAAAATTAATCTTCTTGGTGAAAAATTGATCTTTTTCATAAAAATTTAACAATTTAATTAAATATTAATCTTTTTGGTTGAAAATTCAACTACTTACAATAGTTGAAAGTTGAATTAGTTTGTTGGAAATTAATTTTGTTTATTCACCTCTTTTATTAAAAATTTAACTATTTTGTTAGAAAATAATTTTTTATCTGTTAAAATTTAATTTTTTTATTTAAAAATGTAGCTGTACCATTTTTTGTTAGAAATTTGTCCTTTAAAAGTTAAAAATTCAAATATTTGATAGAAAATTCATCTATTTTGTTGAAAATTTATCTTTTTGGGTGGACAATTAATCAGTCTTGTTGACAATGTATCATTTTGTTTTATGATTCAACTGTTTGTTAAACATTCGTCTTTTTTGGGTAAATTAAATAGTTGGAATTTTTTTTCTTTGAGTAGTATTTTAAACTGAAAATTCAACTATTCCATTTTTGGTGGAAAACTTATGTTTTTTGGTTGAAAGTTAAACTATTTTGTTGAAAATTCACGTCTTTTTTTTAATTCTTCCTTTGGTAGAAAATTAATCTTCTTAGTTAAAAATTCATTTCAGTAGGTTAAAAATGCAACTGTTTTGTGGAAAGTTTAATTATTTTAAATTAAATCCCTTCATTTTTTTTAAAATAAACTATTTTGTTAAAGTCATCATTTTGGGTCGAAAAATTAACTGTTTTCTCAAAAATTCGTCGTTTTAAATTAAAAATCTATCTTTTATGGTAGAAAAATCATCTTTCTTGGTTTAAAATTAACTTTTTTTTTTTATTTCCACTGTCTTCGAAAAAATTTGTCTTTTTGGCTTGAAAATGTTTTGTTAAAAGTTTAATTATTGTGTTGAAAATTCATTTCTTTAGCTTGAATTTGAACTATTTGGTTGTTAATGCAACTTTTTGGTTAAAAATTAATCTTTTGTTGAAATTTTGTTTTTTTTTTTAGTTGAAAATTGATCTCTTTTGGTAGAAAATCTGTAATTCTTTACTATTCTTTAGAATGAAGAAAAAAATGATAAATTAACCGATTGTAAACAGTTTATTTATTATTTATGAAAACGAAGTGTCTCGTCGTTCCGAAATTCGGTATGACTAGTCAAATATATTTCATATGTTTGGCTAGTCGCCCCGAATAGTCCATCCCCTTTTCCAACTCCCCCAATTTTTCGGTACAACTAGATGCAGCCTTATGAAAAATGTTTTTAAACGGATATATTTTAAAACATTTTAATATTTTATGTTTATAATGCCAAAAATGTATAAACTATTCATCATAATCAAAACAATAATTTTTAAATGTTGATAATAAAGGAATTAATAAACAAATAACGGTTTTTGAATTCCTTTGATTTCTTTTTTCGTTTCCGGTAAGGTAAGAGCAGTAGACGTAGAATAGTTTTTGATAAATGTTTTCAGAACATCTCTCGTTCTTAATTAATTTGAGTTATTTTTATTAATTTTATTGTTAATAAAATAAATAAGTAACCATTTTTTTATTTTTTGTAATAGGATTATTATTCTTGGATTCACTAATTTTTATTAATAATATGTAAACAATTTTCAAATAATTAATTTATAGTTTTTCCTTTATTCGCTGTCCACGACAGATCTTCTGGATGTATGTTTAATAAAATGTGAATAAAATTTATAATCTGAGGAGTGTTATTTAAAACAATTCTTGTGCAATCAATGTATTTTTAACGCCAAATTTAAAAATGTGTATTTATGAATAATTACAGATCCGTATTTACCACCAAAGTGTTTTTCTTAAATAAGGTCGCAAGTACATATTTCAGTACAGACAGATTTTTCCTAATGGAAAGGGTCAACGTTCCACGGCCATAACTCGCGACCTGCGGGAGCTAGACGATTAAATTTTTTTTAAGTTACGCAAAATTTCATACTCTCTAATTTTTTGTCCGGCGTCATTAACGTTGCTTAATTCAGAAACGAGTTATTTACAAAAAAAATGAGAACGAGTAATTTGCCCTGATAAGTGGGTAAAAAAAGGTCAAATTTGGGAGATCATAACTCATGACATTTTGGGGCTAGTTTATTGTTTTTATTTAGAATTACTGGAAATGATGTCTTCTTTAATTGATATGCAGAACCTTTTTTTGTAGAATTAACAGGTTCCAAAGCACAGATATAAACTTCAGAATTTTATTTTTCAGTCACATTGGAAAAAAATCCGATTACTTTCAAGGATTACAACTCGCCACCTACTAAAACTGCCAGATGCCTGCATTAATCATAATATTTACAAAAAATTTCCACCTGTGCCATTTCATCAACTGGGAAAATAAAAAGAAAGCATTTTATTGAAAATTATTATTAATCAATCACTGTTTAGAAACAAGGAAACCTCATTCAGTACTGCCCTCTTTTTTATTTTAGCGAGTAAACAATTATATAGGAATAAAATTACATGATCTAAATCGTGTTTTAATGGTCAACTTTTTAATTTTTGTTTCAGGTAAACTTTCTACATCGTGATACTCATTTGCTACGACGCTATTGGTAAGAAAATTACTAATATGCAATATGTCGTTAGAAAATACACACTAAAAACAAATTGTTAAGTACAGTCCCTCAAATCTCAGTCTTCTTCCTTTTAGTTCAAAAAAATGTCCTACTTTTTATTTCGTTAAAAAAAAATATTTACGGTTCTCGCTAGGTCGTTTTAGTTGTAAAAAATATTTTTATATGTTTTTGATTCTCATAAAAATGTGCAAAAACTTAAATTATTATCATTGGCAATCAAATGCGTTTTACAATTGTTGACTTTCTAAAAGTCGATACATTTCTATATTAAAATATTCTATTGAAAATAATTAACTCTCTTGCACGTTTTCCAGTGTAATTACAGGCAAAAATTCTTTTGAATTATTATATAGTGACCTTTAAACTACAGTCATTGTGAATTTTTTCCTTCTTTTGCAGATATGAGGGCTTATTTTTTAATAAAATTGAATCAATTTCAACGGACGAAAGAATTTTTTTCATTTCGAATTAGTAAAGTTGAAAATTAGTTTCCAATTGAAGTTTTCATAATATATTAAAAAAATGAAAGGTCCGAAAAATCCCGAAAAGGGAATATCCCAGAAAAGAAAATACTCGAAATGAAAAATTTCTGAAATGATAAAATTCCTGACAGTTTATAATATTACCGAATCTTTAAATTTCCGATAATAGACCATTACCGGAATAAAATTGCTGGCATGATAAAATTTTCGATTTTACAAAATTACCGACACAGGAAAATTTCCTAATTATAAAATTCCCGAATCTAAACGATAAGAAAATATTTTAATATTAAATAATGAAATAAAAAAATCAAAGCATTTTATTTTATTCATTATTATTCAAAACGGGTTTACTTGTATATATTCTGGAATTTTATAATTTTCAAATTCAATAATATCATAAATTGTCAAGTATATTATTATTCTGGAATTTTACAATTCAAAAATTTTTAATTGTTGTTAATTTTCTAGTTTTTGAATTTCCTAGTTATTAAGAATATTTTTTTCGGGAACTTTTCTGCGTCGGAAATTTTATTTTTCGTGATTTTTTAGTCGTCCCTCAAAAATATCGAAAATATAATTTCAGATATGTTAGAAAAAGAATAGCATAAACAGCATAAAATTGTATAACATATAAAATTTAATTTGAAAAATGTATATAAAATTCTAATTGATGCTCTGCAAAATTTCCAAGATCTTTTACCCATCCCACTTCATTTATTTCACTGTCACCGGAGAACGAATCCAACATGACGTTTTTGTCGCAAGACACCGCGAATGATACATGGGAGTGTCATCGGCGGGAAATATGTAAAACAGCACTTTCCAACCGAAAGAAGAGTGAAAAATAAAAGACGATATATCAGAAGGGAGAAAACTGTTGGCAAGAAGTGAAAGAAATGGTTCTTCAAAAATAAATATAAATATGTCGCCAGTCTCAAGATGCAGGTTTGAGAGAGAATGAATAAAAAAGTGCTAGACTTGAGCTTTATATCTTTCCTGAATTTATAAAACATTAATTTAATTTTTTATGTCTTTATTTTATTTTATTCCAATCAGGGGCCGTTCGTAAACTATGCCACACTGCTGGGGGGGGGGCAGGTTTTGTGACGATTTGTGACGTAGTGGGGAGGGATTAAGAGGTGTATGTGACGATTTATGACGTATGGGTTGGGGGGAGGGTAACGCAGATAGTGACATTACACATGGAAAATTATAAATGTAAATACAAGTTTTTCGAAATACTTGAAAATATTAAATTTAGTGATGTTATTTTACAAGTAAAGCATTTAAATACAGGTTTCACACTCTTTTCCCCACTTTATCCTATTTTTGAAGAATTCCTCTTCTTTCCCCCGTTTCCAAGTAAATTCCTCCTTTTCTCGTTTTTTCGCTCAAATGCGAAGTGAGTTAATAGAATTCAATAATAAAAACCAACTATTTTTCGTTGAAATTTAGTTCCTTTTATTAAAAAAGTCTACTATTACATTTTTGGTTCAGAATTCACCGTGTTTTTATTTGGTTAAAAATTAAGTTTTTTGAGTGAAAATTTGAATATTTTATTCATGGTTGAAAACTGATCGTTTTCAGTTCACTATTCTAATATTAAATTTTTCATTGAGTATTCATCTTTTTTGGTTCAAAATTCCACTACTTGGTTGAAAGTTGCACTACTTTGTTAAACATTCATTTTATTGGTTGAAGATTTGACTATTTTATTAAACATCCGTTTTTTTGGTAAAAAATTAATTTTTTGAAATCTAAATTTAACTATTCCATTATTCGTTGAAAATTGATCGTTTTTAGTTGAAAATGCAACAATTTGGAAGAAAAGTAATCTTCTTGATTGAAAATTTAACTACTTGGTTGAACTACTGTGTTGAAAATTTATTTTATTAGTAGAAAATCCATCCCTTTAGTTGAAAATTTAACCATTTTTTTTTAAATGCGTTTTTTTTGTTAAAAATTAATTTTTGTTCAACTGCAAATTTAATTATTCTATTTTTAGTTTAAAATTGATCGTTTTTCATTGAAAATTCAACAAGTTGGCTGAAAAATCATGCATTTTGTTGTGTATTCGTCTCCTATGGTAGAAAATTTATTTTCTTAATTGAAAATTCAACTAATTGGTTGAAAGTTAAACTACTTTGTTAAAAATTGATTTTATTAGTTAAAGATCCATCTCTCGGGTTAAAAACTTAACTTTTTTGTTGAAAATTCATATTTTTGGGTTAAAAGTTCTACTGTTTCGTAGAATATTCGTCATTTTGGCCTAAAAATTCAACTGTTTTGTTGAAAATTCATCTTTTTTAAGATTCACTATTTCAATTGAAAATTCAACTATTTTCATGAAAATTTGATTATTTTGGTCAAAATTCAACTATTTTGTTGAAAAATCAGTTAGTTTGTTGAAAAGTTTACTGTTTTGTTGAAAATTTGTCTTTTTGGATAGAAAGTTCGTCTTTTTGATTGAAAATTCCTCCTAAAAAATTCATCTTTTGAGCTTGAATATTCATCTATTGGGATCAAGTTTAATCTTTTTGTTTCAGAATTCGACCATTTGATTTAAAATTCATCTTTGTATGTTAAAACTTTAACTATTCCTTGAAATTTTTTACTATTTTGTTGAAAATTTAATCAGTTTGTTGAAAAGTTTACTGTTTTGTTGAACACTTGTATTTTTGGATAGAAAATTCGTCCCTTTGAATTGAAAATTCGACTGCCATCTAAAAAATTCGTCTTTTGGGCTTGAATATTCAACTATTTGGTTGAAGGTTTATCGTTTTTTAATAGGTACTATAAATACTATATTTAATTTTACTACTTGTATGTATATATATATATATATATATACTTATTTAAACACGAATCAAGATTGAAAATGTACAGAAACCGGAAGTGTGAATAGATTTTCAGAATAACTCAAACAAACAAATAGATAGGGCAACTTGGGAAGCGCTTATAAGCAATAAAGATATAGAGGGCGCATGGACTATGCTACGGGATATCATTATTAAAACTGCGACTGAAGTGTGTGGTACGGCGGTTGTAGGAAGAAAGTCTGGTGATGCATGTTGGAATGATGCAATTGAGGCAGCCCGACAAGAAAAGAAAGAAGCTTACAAGAGAACGTTGAACATCACAGGTCTTAGCGATGAGGAGAGAAATAGGCTCAAAAATGATTACAGACACAAAAATAGGAAAGTGAAAAAACTAGTCAAGGAAAGTAGAGATAAAATCAGAACAGAAGAAGAGAAAAAATACAAAACGACTTTGAAGGAAGCAAGAAACTAATATTTAAAAAGATGGAGGGAAGTTAAAGTACAGAGTTTGTCAGCATGAGAAACAGCAAAGGTGAAATGCTATATGATACAGACGGGATAGTAGACGCTTTGAAAGACTCTTTTAAAGAATTATTAGGAGGTGAAGATATAGAGCAACCGAATTGCGACATAGAAAATAATGCATCAGAAAACCCAATTGAGAAAGTCTGTGTGAGTCTGTGTCACTGAAGTTAGAGATATAATTAAGAACTTAAAAAACGGCAAGGCTGCTGGCGTGGACAGTATTAGCGCTGAAATGCTTAAATACGGTGGCAAGTACATACCTCACAGGCTGTGCGAATTGATAAATGTATGTATCGAGATGGGGGAAGTCCCAGACGAGTGGAGAAAAGCGATTATCGTACCAATATACAAAAGGAAGGGAGATAAAAGCAATTGCAATAATTACAGAGGTATCAGCTTATTAAGTACCGTAAGTAAAATATACTCAAAAATACTTATCCGCAGGATAATGAAAATAAGAGAAGAAAAGAAATGGGAAGTCCAAAGTTGATTTATGCCAGGAAGATCATGTACGGATCAAATATTTAGCTTAAGACAGACCACAGAAAAAAGTTTGAAAGTAGGAAAGAAAGCTTTTTTTGCGTTTGTTGACCGAGAAAAAGCATTTGACAAGGTGGACAGAAGTAAACTTTGGGAAGTCCTCAAAGAGTACGGAGTCAATGGATGGCTCCTACAAGCAATAAAAATAATATATTCAGGGAAAAAAGCGAGTGTAAGGGTTAATGTGAAACTGAGTGACTGGTTCGATATTATTCAAGGCGTTAAACAAGGATGCGTTATGTACTCATGGTTATTTATCATGTTTATGGACAAGTGTCTAAGAATGGCCCTCTTCGACGAAGAAGGTGTAGATCTCGAGACAGTGAGGGAACGTGAGTTAGATTTCGCAGATGACAAGGTTGTTATAGCAGAATAAATCGAAGACTTGCAAAGAATGTTGAGCAAACTAAATACAAGCATGAAGAACATGGGCCTCAAAATTACCGTAAATAAAACAAAAATCATAGTGTTTGAAGGAAAAGGTGAGAAAACAATGTGAAACATTGTCCTAAAGGATGAGAGATTAGAACAAGTTGATAAGTACATATATCTAGGTAGCCTATTCACTAGTGAAGGCAAGATAGGTGGGGAGTTAGATAGGCTAATAAGCGAGGGTCAGAAGGTTATCGGTAGAGCAGGGTCCATTCTCAAAAGCAAAAATATATCAAAAAAAGCTAAAATGGCAAAACATAATTCTATATTTGTACCGACTGTACTATACGGTAGCGAGAAATGGACCTGTCAAGAAAAGTATAGGAGTAAAATTAACGCGATTGGCATGAATACTCTGCCCACAATTTGCGGGAAAACACTGATGGACAAAGTGAGAAACGAAATAATCCTCAATCAAAGAATGTGGTGCAAAAGAGACACTATTTGACACATGGGAAAGAAATCAGTTAAGATGGTTCGGACATGTTGAAAGAATGAAAGATAAACGACTAACGAAGCAAGTGTATAAAGGTAAAGTAAATGTAAGTATGCCCAGAGGCAGACCGCGGAAAGAATGGTTAGAATGTGTGAATGAGACCTTAATCCGAACAGACGTAAGAAGCCATAGAAACAGGAGAGCTTGCATGAAAAAATGCATGGACGTGAAGGAAGCTAGAGAAGTATGGCAGGACAGAAAAGTGTGGCGACAAATAGCTTATAAAAAGAATGTGAATAAAGTGAATGACGTCTGAAACAAAAGACCTTGGATACTAATGGGCCCGAGTGGGGAATCTCACATAACAACCTTGTGAGGCTCTTCACTTCGGGTGCTCGCTAGAGAGATTGATCAGCAACCTGGGTCGGAGCAGTGTTGCGGAATGCGAAACGAAAGTGTTATTTAAATAAATAACACGGACATTTTCCAGATCAATCTAAAAATCAAAATTCCACCATTTGATTGAAAAATTCGTTTAACTGTTTGGTTGTAAATGCAACTGCTTGGTTGATTATTAATCTTTTTGTTGAAAATTCAACTATTTGGTTGAAGATTTAATTATTTTGTTGAAACTAAAGTTTTTTGTTAAAAATTCAACTTTTTTATTTTCGAAAATTGGAACGTTTTTGTTACAAATTTGTCTTTCTGGATTGAACTTTGATCTTTTTTAGATTGAAAATTCAAATATTTTCAAAAAAATTCGTCTGGTTTGCTTGGAAGTTCGACTACTTGTTTGTAAATACAACTGTTTCTTCTAAAATTCATTTTTAAATTGAAAATTCAACTATTTGCTTAAACAATTATGTTTCTTGGTTGAAAATTCATCTTTTTGGTTTTAAAAGTAAACTTTTTTAAAAACTGTTTCCTGTTTTGAGAGCATTTTGGGCTGGGAAGTTTGTTAAAATATTATGTTTGTATGTTTTCTGTTTTATTCCAGGCGTGCATTATCATCTAAAGATCTACTATTTTGAGTTTCAATTTGAAAGCTCAGCCCTATGATTGCTGGACAATTTTCCATTTTCGATGCATGCGAACATATGATCAGTGGAGATAAAATCCCATTATTTTTCCCGGATACGAGCGGAGCGAACATTAAATGTGTGACACATAAATTTGGTTATATGCAAACTAAAAGTCATACGTGATCCATGAGTCAATAAGGATTTTTATTCGTTTGGTGTAAAACACATGTGATCCGTTATTAGCAAATTTTTAGTTGATATATTCATTGATCGCTGTTCGTGGACCTAGAGCTGAATTTGAGCACGTATTTGTCGTACTTAAATTTCGACCGTTCATGGGATAATAATACGGGACGATGCATTAAAACAAGAGAACGATAACTAATTTTACGATTGATCTCGGAATGAGCAAATAGGAAATAATAATTTCTCTTTAAGCTCCTTTCAGTCAGGCGAAATCGAGAATTTCGCGCAAAGAGGTAATCCGTCCCATAATTCCCTGCTTTTCATGAACCTATTGTAGACTTTGTACTACTATAGTCATTTAATTCCAGTATGTCTGATTTATGTTTCTAAACTAAATTTCAAACTGACATTGAGTTAAATTTGTAACTTTGTGAAAATAATTTTAAAACAATGCGGAATAAATTGAGATTTTTAATTCAAAACGGAATCGTAGTCTGAGCTTTTTTCCTGCGAAGATTTCCAATAAAAATATTTTTAGGTTCAAGATTCATATTATTCAAGTGTGGTGAGCCCACACTTGTAGTTATTTACTACAAGTTATCAACGTAGTTGATCAAAGTAGTTTAGGAAGGTATATAAGATGTAAGGTGAACTCAGACTATTCACAAAAATTAAGTAAATATACCTCTTCCATTGTCAAGGGGGGGGGGGGAGGGTTCAACACACAACCCCCAACCCGTTGGTCACGCCACTGCTTCGAATATTTCCCACTAGAATATCACAAATTCAGAATTTCTTTTTTTCTGAGTATAAAATTGAGCAGAAAAAAGAAAATCTTCTAGAACCTAAGTGTTGCGAGCTTCGAGAAGCAGACATATTTCACAGAAAGTAGGTGGTTAGTACGTGCATTGGTGGTAACTCGAGAATATAATGACTTTGGAAAATAGAAATAGCTGTAGCAGAGCTAAAGGGAATGAAAATGGTGCTATAGTCACTATAGTGGCATGGATATTGTGCCATGGAAAGCCATAAAATTTAATGTCCTCGTATTATGCATGTATGCATACCAGAAAATGGAATCTTCATCCAATATCTCCTATAGGAGATGTACAAATTTTACATTGCATTGGGGATTCATCACGTCCTTTCGTAAGTATAAGCTTTTAGCTTGCACAGTTTCAATTTCAGTAATTTTAGGATCCCGGGCCTTCCAAAACAGTAGTTGAATTTTCAACAAAAAAGAGGAATTCTCAATACAAAAAGTAATAGTTGGTATTTTAACCAAGAAAATTTTCTTATTCTAAATCAGAAACACTTGATTTGAAGCAAAAAGTACGAATTTACAACAAAATAGTTAAATCCTCAACCAAGACCGACTAATTCTCAACCAAACAGTTGCATTTTTAACAAAAAAGATGGACATTCTACCAGAAGAGATGAATTTTCAAATCAAAAAGACGATTTCGCAGCCAAGGAGATTAATTTTCTACCGAAAAAGATGAATTCTCAACAAGATATATAAATTTGTAACCAATCAGTTAAATTTTCAACCATGAATATTAAGTTTCTACCAGCAAAGACGAATATTCAACAAAATACATACATTTTTAACCAAATATTTGAACTTTCAACCAAAAATATTAATTTTCAATAAAAAAATGAATTGTCTACGAAGCACTTTAATTTTTATCCAAATTGAATTTTATACCAAAGTGTTGATTTTTCAAGCCAAATTGACGAATTTTCTATAAAAACGTTAAATTTTCAACTCGAGAATATGAATTTTTAACAAAAAAGTTAATTTTCAACAAATCAGTTGAATTTTCAATAAAAGATTTAAATTTTCATTTTAAAAAACTAATTTTTTACAAAAAAAATATAGAATCTTTAACCAAAATAATGAACTTTAAAGAAAGTAGTTTAGCTTTCAACCAAGGAGTTGAATTTTCAATCTAAAGAGATGAATGTTGAACAAAGAATGAAATAGTTGATATTTTGATGAAAAAAGATTTAAATAAAAAATAAAAAACAGTAAGATTTAACAAACAAAGACGAATTTCCAACAAAATGCATAAATTGTCAACCAAATACTTAAATTTTCTACCAACTTGTTGAATTTTCAACCCAAAAATGTGGATTTGAACAAAAAAGTTAGTCTTCAGCCAAAATAGAATAATTTTTAACCAGACAGTAACATTATTAACCAAAAAAGATGAAAACTGAAAGAGATGAATTTTAATACCTAAAAGATGAATGGTTAGCCAAACAGTTTCATGTGCAATCAAATAAAAATTGGTTAGTTAAGAAAGGAAATTTCAATCAAATTGTTCAAGTTTTAACCAAATAATTCAATTTTGAAACAAATAATAAAATGTTCAACCTGAGAAGATAGATTTTCTAACAGAAGAGATGAATTTTCAAATCAAAAAGGCGAGTTTGCAATCGAGAAGATTAATTTGCTACCAAAAAAGATGAATTCTCAACAAAATACATAAATTATTAACCACATAGTTAAATTTTCAATTAAGAAGGTTAAGTTTCAACCATAAATGACGAATTTTCAACAAAATAAAAACTAAACATTATAAACTTTTTAAAAACCTTCAACTAAATGGTTGATTTTTCAACCAAGAAGATTAATTTTTAACAAAAAAAAGATGAAGATGAATTTTCAACAAAATACATAAACTTTCAACCAAATTTTTTTAATTTTCGACCTGAAAATAACAGTTTTCTACAAAACAGTTAAATTTCCACCCCGAAAATGTGAATTTTCAACAAGAAAGTTTATTTTAAAATAAATCAGATTAATTTTTTACCAGATAATTGCCTTTTTAACCAAAAAAGATTACATTTCTACAGAAAGGGATGAATTTTAAAATCTAAAAGATGAATGTTTAACAAAATAGTTGAATTTTCAATCAAATAAAAATTGTTTAGTCAAGAAAGTAAAAAAAATTCAATCAAATTGCTAAAATCACAACAAAAGAATTTAATTTTGCACCAGATAATAAAATTCGAACCAGAAGAGATAAATTCTTGACTAGATATGTTATAGATTTTTCAGTCGAAAAGAATAAACTTTCAAACAAAAATAGTTGAATTTTCTTATTGAGTTCTATAAATTAGCAAGCTTATTAAATTCTGTGTTAAATTAGCCTTAGCTAAAGTAACTTGGCCTTGTGGGTATTGAATTATCGCTTGAGAAATACAAAAATGAAATTATTCCGACTTTTAAGGAATTTTTTAATTTAACTTCGACTCTTGGCAGTAGCTGGGAAAATTAATTTATCAATTAGGTATTTTACAAAAGTCGTCTTTTGGATTTTACCTTCCATTTCAGTAATTGAACATTGAAAAATATTGAATGGGCTCATTAAAAACTAATTTTGTTTTGCATATTGTGTTTTGAGTTTAGAAAACTCACACAAAAAAAATTACTTTTGTAAAATATATTAATAAATTCATTTCCCTAGCTCCTACCAGGAGTTGTAGCTGTAGTACAAAATTCCATTAAAATTGTAATTTTATTTTTGAATTGTTACAAGATAATTCAATACCCACAATGCCAAATTACTTCAACTAATGCTCATTTAACGCAGAATTCAATCAGGTATTATTTATTTATTTTCTAACGTGTAGAATGTATTGAATAAAAAAATTTTGTTTAGCAACTCTGATGTAGATATATTTATTAAAACACCATTAAATTAATTGCAGATATATAAACAAAGTCATTTTTTAGAGAAAATATTAATTCGAAATAGGAATATGATATTTGCGAAACTTTGATACGGACGCAAAAAAAATCATTCGAATATCGAATTTCGCGGTCTCGATAACACGATTATACTTTGACCAGTAGCGTGACGTATACGTAGCCCAAAACGCATAACGCAATATATGAATTTGCATGTGCATTGCGTATTGGTACACATTTTCACGCATATGTGAAATCCCGCAGAAAAGCCGTGAGAATTTTAAATCACTGAAGAATATCTCGCTTGCTGAAATATCGTTGAATTGAGTGATTGCTACTGGCTTCAAAGCCAGTATAAAAAAAATACACACACACACACACACACACACACACACACACACACACACATATATATATATATATATATATATATATATATACAATGCATTTTTTTTTAATTATTTGTTTAATTTTTTATGTAGAAATTTCTTTAATTTTTCCAATTTTTACATTTTTAAATTTATTACATTTTTATGACAAAAATATATAAATTATATATACTATGAAATATAAAATTATAATATTTTATTTCATAATTTTTCTTTACTATATTTTCCCCTTCTGAAATTGTAATATATCAGTCAAGTTTGGTTGAACTTAAGTACATTAAAATCAAGTAATATTATCTTAAGAGGAGACAGAAGTGAATTGCAACTTTAACAATAAAATATCTAAAGATTTATTTTTTATACCTTTTCAAATTTGTAAAGTATGCAAAAGTTTTGAAGAAGAATTTCAATTATCTACGATTGTTTGTAGAGATTTAAATTTTTGGCACTTCCGTTGTGGAAATATACTTTCACAATAAAATACGATACATTACAATATGTACAATAATGCGAAAATTATAATATTTTGTAAAATTTTGTAATCACTTGTAGAATTCAGTAAAAGTGTCCGAAATTCAGCAACAAATTTTAGTTTCTAGTAGAATTATTTTTGGAATTCTCCATGTATTTTAAAAGGTCATTAAAAATTATAGAAAATTGCCAAAATAATTCTACTAGAAACTACAAGTTTTTTCTAGAATTCAGAAACTTTGCCAAATTTTACAGGTAATTACAAATTTTTACAAAAATTACCATTTTCACATTTTTGCACTTTATTGTAATTTCTAGTTATTTATTACTGGTCAATTCTAAAAATTGTAGATTGTGTTAGTTTTTTTCACCGGATAATTGCATTTTCAAACAAAAATCATCATCAACATTCTCAATTTTCCACAATAATAGATTATTTTAGCGTTTTACATCGGAAATGGGTATTTTTAATCAGAAATTATTATAATTTAAACAAGATTTAGAATCTTTCAACAATTTTGGACTATGCTAGTTTCTTTCGTCGGAAATTTTAATATTTATTTAGTATTTTTAATTTTTTTTAAAAGATTTTAAAGATTCACAAGTTTTAATAATTTTAAATCATGTCGGTGTTTTACACGAATAATTGGTATTTGAAAACAAAAAATAATTATACTTCGTATAAGACTTGTTATTTTTGAACAGTTTATATTAATATTTTCCACAGGAAATCGGTTATTTTAACCAAAAATCATTAGATTTTGAATAGGGTGAAAATTCGAGACATTCTGAAATAACTAAATTTACTGAAGAAACAATTTTTTTAGCGTATAATTTTTAATTTTTTTATTTTTAGCTAATTATTTTGGGGGCTCTTCGAAAAAACGTACAGGACTAAAAAAACCTGTTGGACAAAAAAAATGCAAAACTGTCCAATTAAGTCAAAGAGCGGGACATTTTAAGAAAAATCGGGACTTGAAGAATATCTACAATTTACAACGACTTTAGGTTATAGTGATGTGTTTCACCTAAAATTTGTATGTTTAAACTTACCTAAGCTTGAAAACTTTCTGATTTTGTTAGCGGTTTTCGTCAGAAATTGAATTTTTTACTCAAAAACCATTACATTTCAAAGAAGGTTCATATTTTTTAACAAATTTGGGTTACATTGTAATTCTAAATAAAAAATTGGCATTTTCAAAACAAAACAAAAAATCATTATATTTTGAACAAGATTTAGAATCTTTTCACAATTTTTGAATATGTAAGTATTTTTCGTCGGAAATTGATGTTTTTGATTTTAAAAAAATTATATTTTAAAGAAGATTTACAATTTTAGAAAAATTTAAGATTATATTGAAATTTTTCATCAGAAATCGGTTATTTTAAACAAAAATTATTAAGTTTTACAGAAGATCTACAATTTGTAACAATTTATTGTAATTTTCTGTTAGCTTTCGTCGTAATTTGATATTTTTAGTAACAAAATATCACCAGATTTTTTTTATTATCATTCAGTCATTTTATACCGGCAATTTCTATAGATTTCAAAAAAGATTTTCAATTTTGTAACAATTTTAAGTTATATTAAAATTTTTCGCCGGAAAAAGGTGATTTCAGATGAAAAACATTAGGTTTAAAATAATCAGTGCTATTGTTATTAAAAAATCATCAGATTTTGAAGAATATTCCCAATATTCGAACAATAATAGGGTACCTTAGTATAATTCATCGAAAAATTTGTATTTTTTATCAAAAATTTAACGGTTTTATTGTCTATAAGAAATATTGTTCTTGATGTTCTTTTCCATCATGCTAGATAATAGATACTATATGAAATACAAAAATTTCGTTCTAGCATTAATTTTATATTTTAATTTATAAATTACATGAGACAAAAAAGACTATAATAAACGATGATAATTTTTGTTTTCTAGTCATTTTTATGTTCTTTAGACAATATTGAAGCGTACCAGTTTTGAAATTTTCAACTTCAAACGCTTTGAGTTCAAAACTCATAAATTTGAATTATTTGAGCTTGAAATATTTCAAGATTCTTGAAACTTTAGCAAAAAATGTTAATTTTTTGCATTTAGCTTCAAATAGTTTGATTTTGAACACTAACAAATTAATTATTTTAAAAAGTTATCAGAAAATTTCTTGAAAATATTTATTTCGGAAACCATAAATAACAGCATGGTAGCGACACTGAGCTTTATCTTCTCTGCATAATATGCATAATAGAGAAAGATAGGGAGAGAGATGCAAATTATTCAAGAAGATGATATAGGGGAAGTTCTTGCTATAGGAGGAAGTTTCTGAAATTTCTCTCATTTTGACATATTCAATTATTCAAGTCACCAATGTAACAAAAGTATATTTTTTATTTTTCTAAATGAAAATATATTCCTAACATATAGAATGAGAGAAGTTTACTTAAATCAAGAAAAAATTATAAGATCTTCCTTTAATAAAAAAAAAAAATTAAAAATATTGTCAATAGTTTTTCGCTTGAGTAGAAAAGACATTCCGCATTCTACATTTTACATGGTGATTATTCTCTTCCGCCATGAGACATATTCTGCGTATTTTATTAACTTCTCTTCAACTACATTCGCTTCCAGTTCCACTCGAATCCTGGAATATAGACAGGTGGAAATGTTAAATCCTCCCGGAATAAAAGCCACTTTTCGAAAGCGCGAAATCATGCTTCGAGGTAAGTTCCCCATTTTCACATTTCTTCTAGATTTTTTTCACTTTTATCGATCACCAAAAATGAAATGGAATGTTTTTAAATTTCCTTGCATATCGCCTGGAAATTTATTTGAATCCACAAAAAAATAAATGCGTTTTTTAAAAGGATATTTAGAGGTTTAGCAAGCACCATGAAGAAAGACACACGTTTTTGTACATTTTATTGAGAATCGTGAACATTAGGTGAATCGTGTTGAAACTCAACGTTTTTCTTCAAAATTAGCCATTGAATACAAATCAAAACTTACTTTTTAAATATCACCCCGGTAAGACTGTTTTATGGGGCCCCAAGAAAACCCCATAAGTGAAAGATGTTTTTTTTAGCTTTTGACGCTAATTATGATTTTTGTGATGTTTTTAGCAATTTTCTCATAGAACAGAGTTCGAATAATGCAAGAAAGTCGCGTTTTTTTTTAAATATTCAACATTTTGTCCACTTTTCACTCACAGCGGGGTGATATTTATTGCAATTTAACAAACTTAATTGTTTAAACGAATTATTATTGTTTATGATATTGTTTTTCTGGAAAGTTCAACTTTTTGTCCACTTTGTACCTAGATTGAGGTAATAATTAATGCAATTTAGCAAATATAATTGTTCAGATAATTTAGTGTTGTTTATAACTGTCTTTTAATAGGCAAGTTGCCGTTTTTTCTGAAATGTTTTACCTTGTTCTGAAATAAAACAGATATTTGTAAAATTGATATCTGATGTCAATTCCCTTTTTACTAGAGACGAAAGTCAGAAACAAGATTTACTACAAGTGGTAGATTAACGGAAGCAATTTCCTGACTCTAGTAAGTCTGCTTTGTCTCTAAATATGTTATTAATTAATTATTAAATATTTTATTCAGAAATTTTTAATATCTGTATATGTATCATCGATGACCACGTGTTTTATCCAAGACTTCCAGTAAAATATGTGCAATTCCAAATTTTTATTTTACGCTTTCCAATTAACTTCGTGTTGTAATTCAAAACAAAATTTTTACAAGTCATTTACAGACCTACTCCTTTCTCCTTTCTCCTACTCCTAATTATTTCATTCTCTGTTTTTATCTCTGCTGAACGATATTCTTTTCATTTAAATTAATATTCTTAAGACATTGAAAAAACATTAAAAGTAATTCATTTTGAAAAAATACAATACTATTCAGAAAATGATTCTTGTTGATGTTCATTTATTATTTGTTCATTGCAAAAAGTCAAAGCAAAACTGAAGATTTCAGAAAAAGTGCTACTCTAAGAGAAGATAGTTATAAACAATAATCGATTGTTCAAATAATTATGTTTGTTAACTTGTAGTAACTATTACTTCAATAAGTTGAAAGAGACAAGCCAAGTGTAAAAGCTAAGAATTTTAGAAAAAACTGCAACTATCTAGCATTAATATGGAAAAAATAGATATAAACAGTATCCATTTGTTTAAACAATTATGTTTGATATATTGCATAATTTATTGCCTCACTGTAAGCACAAAGAAGATAAAAAGTTGGAATTTTCAGAAAAAACCACAACTATCTAGCATTACTATAGGAAAAGATAGCTTTAAGGCGTTGTGACGAGTGGGTCACGTGACCGGATTGCTACCTTACCGACACTTTTTTTATTTGTAAACTTATTTTCACACGAATAGCCACATCGAGTTGAAAATTTGGGATAATAAATAAGAAGCACTAAGAAAGGTGGGTCTGGTCCTAAATTTTAATAATTATGAAAAAAGAAAAGAAAAATTATTTACAAAAAAAACTTTTTTCATAATTATAAAAATTTAGGACCAGACCCACCTTTCTTAGTGCTTCTTATTTATTATCCCAAATTTTCAACTCGATGTGGCTATTCGTGTGAAAATAAGTTTACAAATGAAAAAAGTGTCGGTAAGGTAGGAATCTGCTCACGTGACCCACTCGTCACATGGCCTTAAACAATAAGGTTGGTTAAATAGCATTTTGTATTACCACATACTAATCGAAAAGTGGATAAAGAGTGGAAAATCATCAAAAAATCTATAATTTTCTGGCATTATTTTAAGAGAATATTGTGATAAATAATAGTAAATTGTTTAAGCAATTATTTATGATAAATTGAATTCATCATTGGTTCGCTTTAACTGAAAAATTGACAATAAGTTGAAAAATGCAGAACAACCGCGACTTTCTAACTCTATTCTCAGCGAAAATTACTAAAAGCAATGATAAATTGATCAAACAATTTATAATTACTAAAAGCAATGCTAAATTGTTCAAACAATTTATATAAACATCTAATTATCAGTAGAAAGTGGGATTTCATGTATTATAAACAATTCGTGTTGAAAAAACCGCAAAAAATCATAATTAGCGCCAGACACTAGAAAAAAATTCACTTATGAGGTTTTTTTGAGACCCCATAAAACAGACTTATGAGGGCGATATTTCAAAAATAAAATTTGATTTGTTTTCTATGGTTAATTGTTAAAAGAAATGTTGAAGTTAACTCGATTCATCTAATAATGAGGATTCTGAATAAAATGTACGAAAACGTATTTTTTTCTCAAGGCAAGTACGTGTTAAACTTTCATGGGGCTTGTGAAACCTCTAAACATAATTTTTATTCAAAAGAAAAAAAAGCATTATTTTTTGTTGTGAATTCCAATAAATTTTCAGGCAATATGCATGAAAATTTGAAAAAGAAGAGTGTAAGAATTTTGAACAACCCTAGTCGAGTTATCAACCCCTTGGTATCTAGCATAATTTCAGAAAAAAATTATTTTTTATTATATGCGAATGCTTTCCATCCTTAAAACGTTTTTTGAGGGTTCATATATACTTAAGAAAAAACAAAATTGCTTGTGACACGATTTGCACAATTCTCTTCAAAAGTGGCCACTATCCGTTGATCTATTATGAAAATACACATACATTTTTCGCATATTCGAAATATCCTTTGAAGTCAAAGCGTGCTACTTGTGAAGGCGTGAAAACTCGGCTTGCGTTCATATGTAGCAGTATTACGCCTTTCACATTTTCGTCTTTCGCAAAGGGCTGTTTACATTGCCGCTGGAATTACCTACTTGTCCACACGAGCAGAGCCGCATTAAGAGTTCCAGGGTGCCTGGGGTATCGTATTCTCCGGATTCCTGCGAATCCTCATCGATCCTAGTCCTCATACCTTCCACACCCCCACCCCCTAGTCAGCTTCCTCTTCCTCCACCACATATTCACCTCTCCTTTCTATTTTCAACCCCCGTTCAACCCCCAATCTTCCCAGTGGCAGAGACTAGTGCACTTTCGTCGAGTCGGGCACTGCACTTTACACGGAAACAATACACGTGCATTCTAACGCAGTACCACAAGAGAAATTACAATTTATTATTTAACATGGGGTAGAAGTTCGTGAGTTGTTTGCGAAAGGAAAGCAATTCGCTGTACGCCCCTGGCGCTCATGTGCAATTAGAGCCCCATGGAATTGCTGTGATTGTTTTGGGAAAGAGTCAATAGGTTAAATTTCATGCTATTGCTTCTGGATCTGAATGTATCATTTTTAATTTTACTTAAACATGAATGCAACAATTTTAATTAAGCCTTCTTCTTCCGCGACTCAAAAAAGTCTTCTCTGTTAAACTGAACCAGTGTGACTGTCACTGGTTGAATCAGTATTTTGAATTATCACTGGTGAACCAGTGATAATCTGAAGTTTACTGGGTGAACCAGTAAGTGATTCAATTAAAAAAGCGTTATAGCGCTTTACACGGCGAAGACATGAACCTCCAGGTCGGATCTTTTCATTTCTCGAGTGAAGACGAACTTCATTGTTTACTCGTATTTGTGTTGGAAATGTTTGGGGTCTGGTTGCAATAGGAGAAGGATATAATATGTTTCGCTTGAAAGTGGGGATGCCCCTGGCCACTTGGGTTTGGCTTTGAGCGCCGCGACACGTTGACGTAATGACGGGCCTTCCCACAGTTAGGCACGATATATTACATCCTATTATATTGCAGCCCTCATATTAAGTCATCATTTATTGTTGTGAGTGTAAAGAGCGTTTTTTAAAAGACAATTTTGCACAGGATAGCACAAAAGTGATTAATGAAAAGTGTTATACCTAACCAGCTGGCGGACGACAACGCGCACAAGATGACTACTGGTACTGAGTAACCAGTGAACCTCACTGATTGAACCAGTGATGGAATTCCGCTGAGTGAACTAGTGAAATCTCACTGATTGTCAGAACACACTTCTGGCTGTTTCAGCCAATGAGATTTCACTGGTTCATTTTAATAGAGTTGAATCCAATATTTGTATATTACGAAATATTTTAATAGTGCCCTTGTACATCAGTAAACTATCAATTATTTCTAGAAATCGTTTAATAGCTTCTGTTTCATTTCATAAGGTTTCGTAAGAAACTCTTATAATCTCGGGTCAGCATCTATTCGTCTCTTACCTAGCCTAAAAAAATGTTCAAGCCACAACCCTGAGGATTTGTATTCGCCCCATAAAGTGACCACTGAGGAGCGTAGAAAAATACTGGGAACCTTGGGAAAAATTTGCTTCCTGTTAAAATTTGAAATTTCAAGCAAAGAATTATTTGGGTGGAAAGGGGATGGTATACGGAAATTGGGGGTTGAGAAGGCTTCTTTGGTGGAAGCTTTTGTTTTAGTCCGATTTTCTTGGGCACTGGCTCAATTAGACCGAATCCATGTCAAATCAGACGGGCAGTGCAACTTTAAGTCACATAATTATTTGCACCCTAAATATATATTGTTTCTCAAAGGAAATAAGACAACACTTATTTTACCATTTCGAGAAAAAAATCATTTTTGCGAGGTTATAAGTATTTAAAATTTTAATGTTGTTTTTAAAAATAATACAAATTTTTTCTTCAAACCTTTATAACTTTTGACCTAATAAAAAAGCCCATCAGAGGTAGATATTTACGTGTTAATTTGAATTAAATAGTTAAAGATACAGTGCGATGAATATATTTATTTATAAGGGTTGCATAAATGTAAAAAGTAGTGTAATTCTTTTAAAAATGCTTTGAAAAAAGCGCATTTAGATATTTCCGAGACGAATCCAACGGTGTTTTAATTTTTCCGATCGGACGCTTAGTTTGTTTATAATTGTTTACGAGAAATTTAAATCCATATATGGGGCCACATAAACGTACGCTTATGTTGAATGACGTAGAAAAATGGTTAATAACATTGTTTTGTCACTTTTGAAGTTTGAAACGTCTGTTTGCATAAGTTTGGAAATTGTTGTAAAAGGTCAACAAAATGTCAGTCACCTTTTATTTGTTTAAACAATTATTATTTTTTCAAATAAAAAGCCTCTTAGAGGTTTGATTTGCATTAGATAGTCAAAGTTACTGTGCAATTATTATATTTGTTTATAAAAGTTGCATAACTGTAAAAAAATAATGTAATTCTTTAAAAAATGGGTTTAAAAAAGCGATAAATAAAAAAAATTCTGGTGGCTACAAAAATGATTTGGCCTGCGTAAAACTAATAAAATGTCTTCATGATAAAAGCACAAAATTTTCAAAAATATTGGATCAAATGCAAAAAATGAGGTTTTTCATGAAACCAACTTTTCATGTTTTCAAAATTAAGATGGGAAGATAAAGTCGAATTTAATAGAAAACACCACTTTCTTCATTTTATCCGTTATTTTTCAAAAATTAATGCTTATATAAAAACGTCGTTCAACATAACAATTGTTTTGTTGAAACAATGATAAATGAGTAAGAAATATTTTTGCAGGAAATTTTTAAATAAGCAAAGTTTTTTCTTAAAATTTGGTCGAATCTTTCGCTGTTTCTAAAAAAATGCAATTCATCGAGAAAAAAATTCTTCTGGCCACAAAAGTGGTTTGGCCCGCATAAAACTTGAAGCATCCCAATTCAAAAAGAAAATGAACTAAAAATTTTGGGTTTTTCAGAAAATCAACTTTCAAAATTTCCATAAAATCCGCAGCCATTGTGTAAGTTTTACGAATTTTGTTTATTTTCTGGTGGATTTCAAAAGTGAACAAATAACCTCACTGGAGTGAGGAATGAAAGCCCAAATACCTCAATTAGGTCAACAGTTATAAACGTTTGAAGAAAAAATGTGTCTGTTTAAAAAAAAGCCTGAAATTTCAAATACTTATAACTTAGCAAAAATAATTTTTTTTCTCAAAACCGTCAAATATGTGACTTGGAGTTGCACTGCTTGCCTGAGAAATGGAAATTTTGATTATTTAGGCCCCTCTGCCTGAAGCTTTTCTTTTAGTTCGATTTTCTTCGGGAGTAGCTGAAATTGAAACTCTTTGCATGTAGAATTAAGATGAAAAATAAAATTTTCTATATAAGAGTTTTTTTTATCAATTGTTAAAAATAAGGAAAATGGAAGAAATTTGATTTTTTAGACACCTACACTGGAAGCTTTTCTTTTAATCCGATCTTCTTCGGGTTTAATAATAAGAAAAATAAGCAAGATTGATATTTTTTTAATTTTAGCCGACTTCTACGAAACCCTTACTTGAGGTCACTTGTCTTCCCGGGCTGATTTTTTATTTTTAATATTATTAAAATAATCCTGAAAATAGTAAAAAGCAATCATATTTTCGATTCTCGTCTGGATGAATAAATATGAATTCACACACTCTTATTATTTCAAACCCAAACAAGCCCCCAGGCATTTTAAACTGAGAAAAGCAAACATTTTTCCACTGAATGGAAAATATCAACAAAATTTGTATACAATGCTTTACTTCCTCTAGTAACAATTGTTGAAACTTCGTCTCTATTCAGTTGATTATTGCTCTCTCTTTCTCTCTATCAAAAATTCTATACCAGCGAAAAAAAAATTACCTCTTTTACCTATTGATCAATTTTCAAAAACTGCAGCCTTTAATAATGAGCATCTATCGGAAAATGGACGTTAAAGAAGTTTGGAACTCTGGCTCTGTCGGTTTCAGACGAGGGTAAACGAGCACCGGTAAATGCTTCAGTTTGAGAACTTCTGGGTATGTGAGCGTTTTTCCGCAAATTTCTTTTTTTTCCTGTAGACTTTCCGGCCAACGAATGAACTCATCGATATCTTCCAGTCCCACAATGAGGCAAAAAAATAAAAGTTAACTAAATTTCAAAGAGATTTAAACGAGCAAATTTTTATATATATAAAACAACAAAGTTGACACTTTTTTATATTTTTTCTATAAACGATCCCATTTTTCGAAACTACTTATATTTATGCGAAACATAATGAAATCAGTAAAGATACTCCTTATAAATAATATTCAGGAGTTTACAACATTTAAAATATTTTCTTTATTTTTATATTAACAAATTAATGAGTGAAAGTGCTACTTCATGATTAAAAATACTTGGAAGCTTTATTTTTTTATTTTTTGTTGGGGACATACGTAACAACAATGCTTAAATACCATTTAAAAAGAATCTGAAGTAATTTTTAATGTTATGGACAAATTTAATAAACAAATGCATATCTTAGCTATTTCACGCTCTGAACACATCGTTCCATTAACGAAATTGATCAAAAACTTGTCAAAAATGAATAATATGTACGATTTGTTAATACCTGATAACATCTGTTAATTGTTTAAATTAATTTGATAAACAAATACAGATTTTCGTCAATTTTCAGCCAGCAGATTTCGTTTTTTCAACGGAATCAGTTTTAAATTACTTGAAAAAATCTTGCGCTTATGATACTTCATCAATTAATAATTGTTTATTTTATATACAATTTCATTAACAAATCCACAACTTAACTACACGTTAACAAATGGATGTTGTTTTTTTTTTATTACGAAATCGACTTCCAGTGACTCACTCTTCAAAAATTAATCAAAGTAGGCGCCGTGCGCCTACATGCAAAGGGTTTCGTAGCCTACTGAGTCATTAATTAAATCGTTCACTCTTGCTTCCCTCCATACTCCCCTACATTCCCCTCCCCTCATTTAGACCCACTTCTCCTACTTCCTCTACCCTCATTTATTCTTGTTTCTCCTAGTTACCCTCACATTACCCTTACTTCTCCTACTGCTCCTCCCCTAATTTCCCCTCCCATCACACCCACTTCTCCTAATTCTACTCCCCTAATTTCTCCTCACTTCCCGGCCCTCATTAACCCTCAGTTTCCCTATCTCCCGTGCAATGAATTTCCCTAGCCCCTCCCTTTATTTCTCCTCACTTCCTCTACACCCCCTCCCTTCATTTCTGCCACTATCCCTCCAATCATTTCCCCTCACTTTCCCTCCTTGAAAAAAGTATAACGGGATGACGGACACCTAACGGAAACTCTAAAGGTTTCATCCCGGGGCTACGAAACCCTAAAAATAACGAAATCGTGGATTTTTTAATTAAATTGTTTATTAGAAAAAACAATCATGGCTCACTGATAAAATAAAATAAGAAAGGTATAAGAGCAAGTTATTTAGAGTTATTTCTGTTCGAAACACGAAATCTAACGGTTATGTACGAAAGTCTTTTTTTTTGTTAATAAAATTTATTTAATTAAATACCATATTTAATTAAATAACCAACGGCCATACCACGCTGAAAACCCCAGTTCTCGTCAGATCACTGAAGTTAAGCAGCGTTGGACGCGGTTAGTACTTGGATGGGTGACCATTCAAGAATACTGACATGAGTGCTGTTGGCACATCGTGGGTGTGGTGAGCCCACACTTGTAGTTATTTATAACTACAAGAAAAACCTAGAAACACTACCCGAATCGGGTAGTGTCACGCCTACCCTGAAAGGGAAATGGTTTAATGGTATATAAATAACAAATTATGTCACCAAACAAAGTCTTCTAATAAATAGAGCCCTTTCTGAGTAATTGGCAGTCGATTTTGTAAAAAAAAAACTACATCTATTTGTTGGAAGGAAGTCAAGCTGTGAATTAGTTTATAAAATTGATAATTGTTTATAAAATAAAAATATATTATTCGTTAATGAAGAATCATAAGTATTTTCTCAAGTAATTTCAAAATTATTCTGGTGAAAAAAAAAATACATTTTTCGTTAAAAACTGAAGAAAATTGTTATTTATTTATAAAAATGTATTTAAAATGTTAACAATTGTTATTAACAAATCGTACATACTATTTATCTCCGAAAAATTTTTGTGATCAATTTTTGTAAAGAAACGATGTATTCAGAGCGCGAAATGGCTAAGATATGCATTTATTTATTAAACTTGTTTCTAAAATTACAAATAATTACTTTAGATTTTTTTCAAATGTCAACTAAGCATTGTTTTGACGTACATTCCGAACAAAAAATTGAAAAATAAAATCTCGAGGTATTTTTAATTTAAAGTAGCACTTTCACTCCTTAGTTTGTTAATATAAAAATACTTTTACAAATTTGTATGTTGTAACCCGCTGGATATTATTTGTGTGAAGTGTATTTACTTATTTCCTGATGTTTACATGAATATATATAGTTACGAAGAAATGAGAAAAATTCTGAGATTTATCTTAATTACATTCATTTTTTAGCAGCCATTGAATTTTGCAATTTATTAAATACAAATTTTTTTATTCTCAAACATTGGGAACGAGAATTTGGCATTGTATCCAGTTTAGACTATTCAATCTCAACTTTTGAAAATAAAAATTGTGATTTATTTTTGGGTTGGATATATGTTTGGTTATTTATGACTGAGATGAAGTATAAAAATACCAGAGAAATATAATTGAAAATATGGAGGCTTTCTGGGAACGATGGAAGCAAATATATCACGTAAAATGCATGTACTCGATTGAAACAAATGGTTCTCATTTTTCTCAGTTGGAAATTTTGTGAGAAATGGACCGAATATCCGTTCAAATAGATCTGAAAGATTTCGTTATCGTGCACTTCCGTCAAGTACAAAGCTGATTCTTTGACAAGATTCACGTCTGACTTCACTCGCCTTCAAATCAAAACCAATTTCTAGAGCCAATTTCGTCCTTTCAGTGATTACAATTACTATAAGTCTGTATTTTATGAGAAAAAAATTATTTTCGAAGAAAAACCTATATCCGTAATTAAAATGATTATTTAATTATAATCATTAAGTACATATGATAATATTTTCTGCCAAATAGTTATGTAATCCAACAAAAAGCATCTACAATGCAAAAACTTGGTCAAGTACAACTTTATTTGAACGATTCAACAAAGTTGTGAAATCAAAATTGGCCACATAAAATGAAAAAATAATCACTAACATTAATTATCAACGAGTATTGGAAAGTAAATTTGAGGAGATAAGTTGGAAAATTATTAATAAATAAATTTGTTAAATGGTAACAACTTGGCGGGATTAAATTTATTCACTGCTCCATATAAAAATACAACTTAATAAATATATCCTTTCTTTTCGTTAATAACTTTCTACCATAATTATACAGGTTTTTATTTTACATAATTTATTGTAAGGTTTATAAATGGTTGTCTTTTTCTAGATTCAATCCCGCCAAGATGATATAATGTAACAAATTTATTTCAAAATAATTTCCCAAATTATCTTGCCAAACTTAAATCTCACAACAATATTTGTAAAATTTATTTTCCAATACTCGTTAGTAATTTTTACAAGTAAAGTTGGACTTCGCCAAGTTTTTGCAACGTAGATATTGTTGGTGGGATTTCACTACTAATTGGAAAAAATATAGAGGAATATTACAAATGATTCGCACATGAAATATATTTTTCAAAACAAAGTAGTTCTTTCGAGAACATAGATTTGCGGTATTTATCTTGTACTTGGCGGGGATTTGCTACGGCAAATCTTGATAATGAAATAACGTGTTATTACAAAACCTGACATTGGACCTCTCAGATTTGACTTTTAACCTCTGACCTCTTATATAAAACATTTTAACCTTGAACTTTGACCCTGAAATTTGAAATATTTTTTCTGTCCTATGATAATTTATTTCAATTTTGTGTATTTTTACTATTATCGTATGTCCTTATCATATTTTTTATTAAAAGATTATTAGAAAATTTTAAATATGTATAGCAAAACCAATTACGCGCTACGCGCGCATATACTTTTTCACCTCGAGGGGACAAATAATTTATAATACAAAACAAAAATTTAGAATACCCATAATTTGTTAAAAGTTTTTGAACGCTTAAAATCGGGCTAAAATTAGATTCTGAAATCGGAGAACAAGAAAATAAATATTATAAGTTTGTGCTTGAAAGAGAATTTAGAAAATTTTAAATACAATTTTTGGACGTAACAGGATTTTACAAATTATTAGGAAAAATTAGAGTAAGTTTAAAAGATATTGAGGTGTTTTAGAAGTGTGGAAGAAATTTATAAATATATTATAAATTTTCAAAAATATTTTAAAGTATTAAAATATTTTTCATCTCTTTAAAACTTCTAATATTCCTATACATCTATTTAATTGGCTTGCATTTTTCTTATTTTTCTTAATTCTCGATAACTAAAAAAATTGCCTTAAAATCTTCTAGAATCTTTTTTAATAATTTTGGTAATATTTTGAAATATTTTGAAACCCTTTTATATATTCTTTTAAAATGAATTTTTTTAAATGAAAAAATCATGTTAAATTTTCATAGGAATCTGAAGGAAAATTTTATATTTTCTTAAACCCCATCAAAATTCTTAAAAAGCTTCTTTTTAGAAAATTAAAAAAAATATGAATTTTTTTTTAACTTGTTCAAAACTTCAAATTGAATTATTTTTGAACAATCTTTTCTAAACTTCTAAACCTTCGAAATTTCATAAAAAATTATTCGAATTTTTCCTTAAATTTTTTATTGATACAAAAAATTTCCCTAAAATCTTCCAGATCATATCTTGTGTTAAAATTATTTAAAACCAATAAATATTCATTTTAAATTTTCCTAGGAATCTAAAAATAATTTTCATTCTCTTGAAACCTTTCGAATTTCTTAAAAAGCTTCTTGTTTCGAAATCTCCCAAAATCTATATTTTGTTTAACATTTTTTTTTAAATCGTCTTAAGATTTCAATTATTTTTGAATCTTTTCAAAACCCATTTATTAATCTTCTGAATATCTTTTGAAATCATTCAGTTTTCCTGCAAATTTTAAATTCATAAAAATTTGTTTAAAAATGGTCTCAAGGATGTTGCAAGTGTACCGTCTAGTTCAAAATTACTTAATCTTTAACTTGATTTTTGAAATTGACTGCAAAGGCCCATTAATTATTATTGCGAAAAATTTTAGAAGAGAAATCTAAGCGTAAAGAATAAAAAAAAAGTTGAAGTCATAATTGTTTATTTGAAGGCCGTGGCTACGTGTACCAAAATTTCGGTGCTAATAGCTGGGTGTTTTGGGTACTAATAACGGGACCTGGACAAGGGTCTATTTTTACTGAAATTTTTGGTAAAAGCTACAAATTTTTTCGTTACAAATGGACACTGCGTTATTTAAATGTAGTTATTTGATGTTTTTCTTAAGCTTCAGGGAAAAGTCGAAATTTTCATTTCATTTTAACTTACGAAAACTCATTCTGTTCCTTGAAAGGTTGTTTAAAATTATATTCATCACTTTTTCATTACATATTATCTAGAAAATTGTGTAATTCAAAAAAGGACTAACTAAAAATAATTGTGCGTATGACTTCTAAATAAAATAGTTTCCATAAAAACGTGACGAACCGAATTGTAAAGAACCTTTCCAGGAATAAAATGAGCTTTCGTAAATTAGACTTGAATGACATAAATAATTACAATCACAACTGTTTTTTATTATTTATTCTTACATCCTTGAAATTTTCCAGATTCTTTTTTGATATATTTTGAAATCTTCAAAACTTAAAATTATTCTTTAAAAGTAAAACCTAAATCATTAAAAATTTTCCCAGAAATCTTTTTTGTTATGGGCCCTCCATAAACAACGTGGTTTCTTCGGGGGGAGGGGGGATAGACCAGTGGAATTATACAGAAAAATCGAGTCAATTAACAAAAATTTCGAAGGGCTTCAAAAAAATTGTATAGTTGTTTTTGTATATGTTGAACATAAAATAAAATTTTGCAAAACGTGATTGGGTCGGCAATTTGTTTAAAAAATTAATTTTAAGAATTTGCCCCCCATTGCTCCACGAAAATTCAAAACGGTTTGCAAACTTGAGTGAGTTTTTAATTATATTATTATTATATACACTCAGAAAAAAACAAGAACTCACGAATGGTAATGGTATATGTGTTATAAAAACTGTCGTCTCATGTCCCTCGATATGCAATACACTAAATAGTTACATGGGAGGAAAGGTAACATCGTGATTTATTCACATTTGTTTTATAATATACAATCGTCTTTCATATTGTCTTAATTTTCAAAATAAATAAAAATTTTTAATCATGATCCAATTACCTTATACAAATTATTATAAAAAAAAAATATTTACTTATCAAAAAATTTTCACGCAATTCCTGAATTGCATATTGTCACTCATTTTTTTTTCAAATTTTCCCTCTTTTTTCTACACCGGCAGTTATTTTATTACTTTGCAAAAACTTTTTAAAAGAAACAAGAAACCTTCAAAAACCCTCGAAAATTATATATAATTCAATGGATCGTAGTATTCGTCCCACATTCATTTTATTGCTGAGTAATCAAGAAAACCAGTAAATCCGTGACAAAATAATATGGAACCCTTCAATAGAAAGAAAAAATCCTTTTGCAACACCTTGAGAATTTAATCTGGGGAATAATTAAAACAAAAAGTTTGTTTATCATTATCGATGTTGCCACGTAGTAAACAGTTTGCAAATTTAATATACTAAGTTAATTATCACTCATTACTATTTGCGAAATGTTTGTATTTTTTGGCTAGTTTAAAAAAGTACCTAATTTGTTTAATTGTAATTTTAATATTGTTGCTGGTCGTGAAAAGTTTTGAAAATGTATTATTTTTTAGATTTCGACATTTCCAAACATTTGCTACCCAAAATGCAACATTTGCAATTCTAGCAGGAATTTTATGATTCGAATTGCAAGAAATGCAACATTAATTAAAAAACGATAATTTGCATTATGCATACAGTTTTGCAAATCATATAATAGTCTTCTTTCAATGGAAAGAAGCAGAAATAATATTTTGCAAAACTTTCGGTATTTTCGCTGGGGAGTGATAAACAAAACAATAATTTGTTTATAATTAATAATGCTGCCAAGTTGTAAACAGTTTGCAAATCTTATATAACGTTGGTAATAATTTGTTTATCACTCAGTACGATTTTCAAAATGTTTTCAATTTTTGGCTAGTTTACAAAAGTAACTAATTTGTTTAATTGCAATTTTAGTATTATTGCCGACCGAGCAACGTTTTGCAAATTTAATAATTTTCAGATCTCGACATTTCTAACATTTGCTACCCAAAAACGCCACCTTCGCAATTTTCGCTAGAATTTTAGAAGTCGATTTGCAAATAATTTAAAAATATTAAAAAACGATAATTTGCGTTATGTATTCAGTTTTGCAAATCATACAATAGTTTCTTTACAGTGGAAAAAAGCAGAAACAACATTTAGCAAAACCTTCGGTATTTTCGTTGGGGAGTGATTAACAAAATAATAATTAGTTTATAATTAATAATGTTGCCGCATCATGAACGTTTTGCAAATTTAATACAGGATAGAGTCTGAGTTGATAATTACTCACTCAAATTTGCAAAATGTTTTGAATTTTCGTGGAGCCATGGGGGGGCAAATTATGCAAATTAATTTTTTTAAACAAATTGCCGACCCGATCACGTTTTGCAAAACTTGATTTTATGTTCAACATATGAAAAAACAGAGATACAATTTTTTTGAAGACCTTCGGAATTTTTGTTAATTGATTAGCTATTTCCACTGGTCTAAAAGGCCACGTTGGTCTACATGGGGGGAGAGTTCCGAGTCCGAGCCACGTGGTTTTACACTTAGGTGTTGAATAAAATAAAGGTAGTGTTTATACGTCCAGACACAAGCTACGCCCCCTTCCCTTTTCCAGCTCCACTTTTCCTCTTGGCAGGTCGGTACATTATTTAGACTTGGCCGTGTTATAAACATACATAAACGTACGGTCTGTCCGAAAGTTTAGAATCTGCCTAAAATAAAACGCATGGCCAAAAAACAGAAAAATGTTTGCTAAATACAATAATAAGTGCCTGGGGGGGGGGGGGTCAAAAAGTGGTCAAAATTGGGCCTCGTGATCTATGGAAGTCCCCTTACTGGTATCGACAGTGGATACACTTCGTAAATGAAGATATTCTAAGTTTATGTCCATAATTTCATTTTGTATATCTCTTTGAAAGTATGACAAAGTTTAAAAATTATAGTGTGGCAGCAAAATGTTAAGAACAGAAATATTTCCCAATATTAAAGAATCACTTGCAATTAAACTTTTCTCTTTCAGCAATAATGTTTAGAAACATTTCGAAATCAATTTTATGATGAAATAAAATTAATTATTATGAAATTTTCATTTACAAAATTGATTGTGCAGAAATTAATAATCTTTCATTTATTGATATTAAAAACAAAATTATTTTGTTGAAAAAATTCAAACATGAGAAGCATACAAATATAGCTTTTCTAAAACTTGCCAATACTAAAGACTAATAATTAGTAATTATAATTCATTTTATGCAATTATTTTGTAGATATTCTTTTTGACTCCCTTGTGCACCAAACAACTGTATGTTTAAAATAATTAAAGTGAAGATTTGTGTGATATTTCGAGA